>NQII01001673.1:180682-223935 GCA_002778355.1 Clitarchus hookeri
TTTTTTTTTACAATAATAATTTCAAATATAATTTCCACCACACAGAAAATTAGTAAAACCAACGATATTACACACTTGTGATTTATCGTTACATTTGGTTATTTGTTTGTATTTGCTTTAATTGTTTTATAAGACTTGAAATAAAATGTAAACATTTGCAAACGCTTTTGCGGAGGTTTTAGGGGATTTAGCAACCACTTAACTCAGTTTAGACACTAAACATTTGGAGATTTAGGGTCGAAGCACACCGAGCTGAAGAAGCACGCTAAATTTCCAAATACCTCCGCGAAAGCGTCTGCGATTGTTTACGTTATAATACAAGTAGTTTATAAAGGAAATTAAGCAAATACAAACAATTAATCAAGAAGGAAAAGGTAATGATGAATCACAAGTGCGTAATATAATTGGTTTTACTAATTTTCTTTGTGATGGAAATTATATTTTGAAATGTCAGTAATGCAGTTCTATAACTGAACACAAGGAGCGGCCTCCGTGCAGTTCGAATTCCAACACCCTCAATTACCAAACGATTTCGGATGCGGCTAGAATAACAAATCTACAAAATTTAAACATGCAGATTTGAAGCAGTGTCGTTTGACATCATAACCTAGTATTCGTGTTGCGTATTTTTTTAAATCACCATGTTAATTGCACAAAGGCAATCTGTTATATCGAATGTAAGTTTGACATCAAAATGCGTAACATGCACATAAATAACTATCAACCTAACATGCAATTTAAGTAATAAAAACACCGACGTTAACAAGCAAAGATGGATTTAAAGCTTCGTAACGCAAATTAATCAATATAGAAAATTATTATGGGATTCGTTTGATGGCACTACATTGCAAAAGTGAATATTTGTTTCCCCCTTTTGCAATGCACGCAACACGAACTTCAACATTAACCTCAAAGCTGGTCATCTGAAATCTATGTTAAGGTCAGCGTTTTCGGATATAAACATGCAGTAACCTTATAACGTGCGCCGAAACTTGAGGGGTAATCCACAGAGCAGTTCTTATATAAACACGTCACTTCACACTACATTCAAATACACACACCTGCTTGTTTCACTATTCTTTGCGTAAACGACAAACGCTACATCAACAGTCAAATTGACGTGATGAAACTGCTCTCTATAGCTCTTTGTAAGCAAATTCAGCAATGCAGCCAACTCATCAACAAAAAATTTCATCTGTTAACTTTGTGACACCTTCGATCATACATCTATGGATACGATTGACAGAAACGCTATCTTTTGAGTATTCTAATAGGTATGACGGAATCACGCGGGAATTTAACATTTCAAAACCACCTTCACCCAAACATTACCTAAGACACAAACTCCTGAATAGTATATAATTTAAGATTAACAGAGGTTAAATAATGTATAATGTTGGATTCCCTGCACACATGAAGTTCTGACAATTGAAAACATGTTTTATGAAGATTACAAAAATCTTCATAAAACATGTTTGATCTCGTTGCTATATCACCAATGCATATATTCTATTGTGCCCATTTCCTAATATCTTAAAAAAAAAAATTTCAAACAGTTAAAAAAAATTGTTTTGTGTCCAAGTACTTAAATGTTCGTATTGTGTCTGTCTTGTCGTTTACTTTGATAAGACATTCTACAAGCATGACACCAAAAATAAGCAAACATTCCTTCCACCTAACCTCAAACAGATTTTCAGCAAAACTGTTGCTCAACTTTGACAGTTCCATATTCCATGCTCGGGAAACATGTTGATTAAAACTTAATGTCAAATGCCTAAGTTCTCAGCTGCATAAAAACATTTAATTTACATTTTTTTTTTTTTTTTAGCAAAGTGGTAGACACCTAGTGGTGGAAATATATACTTTTTCAATGCTAAAGCTAAAACTTCCTTCCTGATATGACACAATGAAAGAGATGTGGGCTGTGTTTGAATGTAAATAACTCTTTCACACAACCTGGCAAGATCACTGCTTTGCACTCTCTTGTGGTCTTGATCTGTGAAATTGAAACAACACTCTCTCTGTCAAGCACAGCTGCTGATAAAAGTTGCAACATCATGTTAAGCTCAAATCACAGTCGTAGTTCTTGGAAGTACTTTACGCATGTTCACAGAATTTCACAAATAGTTATAGCACTACCGGAATAAATGTTAAGGCATAAAATACTATTATTTGTTTTATACGTTTACATTGTTAGAGCAAAACTGTGCACACTATGCCAAAGTAACATATATACGTAGAATTTTTGCAATTTTTGTGAACAATTAGTCAACCCCCTCCCCAACCCCAAGACCTATTGATAATACAGTTGCATGCAGAGGTTAAGTCCATTTAAGAGTTCTTTGGCACAGAATTCCTGCTGCATATCTATCATGTCCGCATGGGGAAACATACTGTAGACGTATAATTACAAGAGTCATAAATTAATTTANCCTGCTGCATATCTATCATGTCCGCATGGGGAAACATACTGTAGACGTATAATTACAAGAGTCATAAATTAATTTACATTTGTACATCACAGGTACCATTGGGTAGATTTCCTGTAATATGTTTTTCAATTTGTACAATTCAAGATATCAATTAAGTCCAATAAATTGTGAAAGCTTNCTGCTGCATATCTATCATGTCCGCATGGGGAAACATACTGTAGACGTATAATTACAAGAGTCATAAATTAATTTAATTAATTTACATTTGTACATCACAGGTACCATTCGGTAGATTTCCTGTAATATGTTTTTCAATTTGTACAATTCAAGATATCAATTAAGTCCAATAAATTGTGAAAGCTTNGGTAGATTTCCTGTAATATGTTTTTCAATTTGTACAATTCAAGATATCAATTAAGTCCAATAAATTGTGAAAGCTTCTAATTTATCTTGCTAGTAGTTAAAACTAATACATTCAGTTTTAAATATATAGGCCCTATCAATTTTGTACAGGCACCACCGACATTTTAACAGTAACTGCAAAATGTCACATTTTGGTTCATTATTCTATATCATAAACATACCATTCTTTGCAGTATGGTGTACACAAGCATAAATATGAATTTGCTAAGGCTCTGCCAATTTTCTGCTCATGTAAAGCCCTGTTTGCACCGGAACAAACAGAAGCAAACACAATCGAACAAGCATCAAGGAATTGCGCACTCTCACTAGTGTAAATGGTATGGGAGCTCATTGACACCTGGGTGAACAGCTCTGAATCAAACGGGAGTAAATGGTAGTAAACGTGTAAATGGTTCGCTTATGCTCATTACCACGTTAGCTTCTGTTTGGTCCAGTGTAAACAGTGCGTACCCAGTATTTGTACATAACTATGTCCTTAAGAGCTTGTGCATTGACATGCCCTGCCATTCCCTGCCTTTTTATGGCTCTGTTTAAAGTGAACAGTATTTATGAAAGAAAAATACTGTTTTAATTATTTTATGAGAAAAACGTGCACACAGTGTCAGTTAGAAATTTCTATAAACATTATAGCCATGTTTCAATTGTCCCAGGAGAGCTTTCTTGTGCTCTCACTGTCACAACAAAGTTATAATGACATCAGAGAAAACCCCCTCTGGTTGACTCAATTAATTTGGAGAAAGGGTGAACGAGCAATAACACAGAGAGAGCACGCACGGTGTTGCGCTTTTACACTCTCTGACCATGCACCGTATTTGTTTACAATGTTTCAGCATTTAAATGAAGCTAAAGCAGCTTTCTGTGCCGAACCATGTCTGGTTTTACACGCGAGTGAACAATATTGTAATGGTTTTACACGCGAGTGAACAATATTGTAATGGTTTTACACGCGAGTGAACAATATTGTAATGGTTTTAATCAACAAAATAACTTGCGTAGTACATGCCAGCCGTCCAGGCCATGTCTTATAAACTGTGAACCAATTGAGACGGAGCATGTAAAATCACCAACATAATCCATTATTTTGTATTCGTGTATCACTCGAACATTCCTATGTAGTGTAGTGGTCACTTCGTAATACCAGATGCCCACCATTTTTACTGATAAAAAAGTGTTTTACTTTTGAGGCTTTCAAAACATGAATACAATATAATACATTTCCATTTTAAAAATTATTACCCTGATACGTGTGAGAACACACTACGAAAATCATCTCCAAGACTAGAAAACTGTATCTCGTGAACATTCGCACATGTCATTAATTGCTCCGATTTGCACTGTGTGTCGAAAACTACCAAAAGAATAACTTACAATATCATTATTTTCTATAAATATCACAGCTCTTTATTTATTCTGTATATTCAAGCAATTTGTTAAAAAATACTTGCCCTTCATTTTAATTAACGTAATGTTATAACCTTTTTTATTATAACTCGAAAGAGTAAAATACTGCAAGGGAATTTATGAAATGGAAGGTTTAATTTAAAATTCGCACACACTTAATTTTGACTAACCATGACAGTGGAAAGTTTGAAGATTTATATTTTCACTCGACAATAAAATTGTTAAGATATATTTTCCCATTTTAGGTTATATATTTAAGATCATAAGCTGTGCCAGAATTCACTATTTAGGTAGCTAAACTGATCCCATCACCATATCATGCACCTATTTATTTGGGGATTAAGTATCGAAATTCCCCATAGCTCTGCAAATTATGTAGTCTGGTGCTTACCTTCATCCCGCCTTCTTTTTTTTTAAAACAAATGTTTTTTTCTTAAATAAATATTATATATATATTTATTTATATATAAAACATCTGTGCACCTATACTATGTTGGCTCACAGTTTCAAATGCTTTTACAGCCAAATTCTGGCTCCCAACTCCAACCCTGCATTTTCCACCTTTCTTTCATTACGCAGTGGTAACAAATTGAATTTGTGTCTCAGGAAGATTGAGAGTTGATCCTGTCTGGCTCTTGAAATCAATGTCTCGAGACTGGAAAGCAGATGAAAGTGAAGCGAGGTGAGTATAGAGCAGTGCCGGAATGCAAAGGCAGTGGAAACTGGAAATTCCTGAGAAAACCCGGCAACCAGTGGCATCGCTTGGCACGATTCCCTCGTGCAAAACTCTGGGAGCGACCCCGCCGGGAATAGAACCAGGTTCGCCTTCGTGGGAGGAGAGCAGTCTGACCACTACGGATCCTTACCCTCGTGCAGTTTTAGGAATCACTGCAGGCGTGTTCTCCAACAGTTCCTCGATGCAGGCCACGGATCCTACCTTTGTTGCTTCCGACTATCAGAGCTACTGGTTTCAATTACAACCATCCTGCTATCAACGAGACATGCCATTAAACAAAAAACTACAGTTATTTTGACCTCTATGGTTTTCCAGAGGACTGAAAAAAATACTATACCTGTACACAAACAACAGACGAGTACTTTACTTTTATACCCCAGCAATGCAATACCCACCTTCAAACTTATTGATGTGTATATGGATACATCTACAGTATTAACAAAACTGTTTATTTAACTGAACTAATTTTTTTGGATATAGAGATCAACTAACACACAACTGAGCAATGTAAATTTTGTAGAAACTACAACTAAAGAAACAAGACTATATGTGATGTCATTCAACTGCACATCTATTGTTTTTGGTTTATCAATGTTGCTAAGTTACATCTAAATAAAGTGAAACCATTATCTAAGGACAGCTGGGCAGTGTCGGGTAAACTGCCACTATAACAATTCATTATACTGCATATCATCATTTCGTGTAGTTTATCGCACAATCCTGGACAGGCACCTTGATTTTCCAGAATAACATCAGGTGCTTGGAAGATGTTATCCCAAAAACAAAACTCAAACAGTGATACATTTATTCTTTTACATAAAATATTCTAAAACAAAATTCTTTTCTTTCAATAAATGCTGATTAAAAAATTACAAGTACTTTGAACTGTCTTGGCCCACAGGGTCAAGATGATGCGATGTTGCCATATTGAGGGGTTCAAGAGTACATGATGTCACGTCGCACTTGGTCGTAGCCGAGACTTGGCTAAAATTAAGGGGAGGTACGACAAAACGTATAAACAGGGTTTCACTGTACGTATGTAATCCAACAACATCTAGTTTTATGTAATACACTAATTTGTTACTTTGCACTTTGTGAGGAACTGGGTGGAAGGAAGGGGAAACAGAAAATTTGTGTGTGCGCATGGAAAATTAATTTCAGTACTACAGCCTGGGTAAGGTAGTTGCATCGCCAGCCCATTCCCTTTGCATGGTAGTTCTCCCACAATGCACACGGCATCACGAAGGTATTCTTTGTTCTTTTACATGCCTCTCCCCCTCCTGCTCCTCACACCTTCTCAGGATTCCTACGCTCAACTGCAGTGTGCATAGCAACAGGAGCCAATACTGTAATAAAGTTATTTACACATCCTGCCTCTCACCCTTAACAGCATCCATCCTTCCTTCACATTGCGACTGTGGCAAGCTTATCATCATTCGTCTTTGCCCTTGCTACAGTCAGCTCTCATTTCTAAGACTTCTGGAATAGCAACAGTCTCAAAATAACAACCATAAAAAGTCTTAGAATTCAGCGTTCACTGTAGCTTGTTTGCAGTCGTAAATTTAAATAGGCCTTGATTTTGGATTTTGGGTGTGGATTGTGCTTGGAACTGACTGTATTGATTGGTGATTGCCATTTTACGTTGTGGATATTGAATTACAATTTTTCATTTGTATCCTTTAGTAACAAACATGTAGGTAACGAAAACAGCCTTTAAAGTCAAGGTTTTCAGGAACCGTCAAATAAAACCCCAAAAATTTATGAAAAAGAATGATGCACGACACTTCCTATACCCTATTGTTATCAACTTCACATCATCATGTGCAAGTCACGTGCCCGAGGGAAGTCAAACCCTGACTGGCTGTTTCCAAGGCCAGCGCTAACGTAATGCTACGAAGTCACGTCATCACCCCCGCTGCTTGTAAACCCGCTAAGAAGCTGCAGCGGGCATGCAAGAGTTTGCCCCTAAGTGAGTGGCGGATACCACCCACAAGCACAACCCAACCTCCCTACCGCCAAGAGATGGCAGCAGCGGAGCCGACCGGCCCATACCCGAAGGGGTAGCGGCCGAAGATTACCGAAGTGAACGAGACGCGTGAACCCTCCAGCCGAGGGGAATATAATGCAGTGCGCCTGGCAGAAACACCACTCGTTCATTCAGCTCGCCTTGGCACAAGTCATGCTACTACACAGCCAGAGTCCTCCTGAGGACTCTCCAAGACCTACCTGTCTTCTACCAGTTCTTCAACTGACGACGCCTTCTCTACCAGTGCGGTCGAAGAGTCTTGCTACCTCGGACACATGCCGTCAAGAATCACCACCCCCGGAACACACACCACACGTGGTGCCCCATGTCCTTTCAGAACTACAAGCAACAATTAGGGTTCAGTTGTTTTCACGGCTACTTAATTATTTGCTCTCGTCCGCTCTTCAAGCCAGGCTCCTTCACCTGTCTTGCTCTAATACAAAGTCCGTTGAACACGTGTGTGTAGCGAAAGGAGGTAGTACGGGTCACCACATTTTATTCTCGAGAGAATAAAACACGTATTCTATCTAACTTGTCTTTCCTTGCTCTAAAGTGAAAGGTACCTTTTCCCCAACCTAGTAGACCTCGCCCTAGAAGGGAGCGGCAGGGGACCGTAAAGTGCTAACAGTTTCCGTTGTAGAGTAGCACTATGGGCAGCCCTTAACCAGGATTTCACGTACGTCGCACACACCAGAAAGTAGACGGCCACCCATACTGTGGACCAGGTATGTGAAGGTAGCCGGTGTGCAGGTACAGTAGAGCCCCTACCCCTAGAAAGACACACGACAAAGCATCTGGGCCAACTAAGTCAGCAAACCCATTCCCTCCAGAGCGCATAAACTCGCAGGAGGTGCCAGGTCTGACAAGGCTAGAGCCAGGAACTTCTGGAGTACACTATAACTGGGGGTTTGTTGCCTGCCACACTCTACAGGATGAACCATAGCACCTTTCCTGTCCATGACGTTTGCTCACCGACGAGGGAGCAGGAGGAATGCACTAAGAACAGCTGCTTTTCTTGCATCTTGCCACCCCCTAAGTAGTCAATGTACACTAGCCTTCAGCTGTATATCCCCCCAGGAGAGAGCTTCACTTCACTAATCTCCCCACCAACCTCTTAGGCCTCCCGATTAGGGTTCCCGGAGCTGCCCATCCTGCCAGTGACTTACTTTGCCGAGGGGTTCACTCCCCCCCTGGGAGTGGTTCCCTTCGACCAGCAGGCCACCAATTGGACTACAGCACCAGCCAACTGGCACCTGAACCCGTTCCAGCTGGAGCCAAAGACAGCACGTCCGAGCCAGCGGTAAGCCAGCACGACCACATGTGCTCAACGCCCAGAGGCATCACCTCGCTCTCTTTGTGCCCAGTAGGCGGTCAATGCAACCAATATTATATAAAGGACTTGTGCAAGGCTGATGAGCCATAAGGCACACGCTCCCACAGTAGAGTCCGTCCTCTACCTGCACAGAAACAAAAGCACCGACTTCGACATAACTTGCATTCCCTAGGCTGTCATGCGTAAAAAATATAATATCATTGCTAAAATGGAATAAATTGCAAGGAATTGCCCATGGCAATAATATGAAGGTATTTCTCAGCAGGTACCCTTAAACCATCTGGAAAAAAAAAAAGTTAAAATTTGTTTAAAACTATGGTGACTGTGATTTGAGTTGAGCGCTCGCCTAGAGAGTTAGACTTCAAGAACAGCTCCTTTGTTCTTCATCCCACCCGAGTGCATAGCTACTCTCCAACCACGTGCGCATAGCAACAGCAGCAGCCAATAACAACGTGGGTTACAGATCTTCCCTTTCTCTCTCACGAGCACCTTTTATCTTACGACCACGTCATGTCTGTGTGGATTTTCTCTTATGCTATTTTTGAATGGAATACAACTTTATTTAAAATTTTGGATTAGCTCTTTTTATTGATGACTCCTATACGTTTTTTGGCTTTGACTAGTTGCCCTTGAGAAGTAGGTCACGGCCTTCGCACTGGCTGTGTGCATGCGTGTCTGCTGACTTTACAGGCCGTCAGTGTGTTGAATGAAGGCACGATTGTGATGCAGCGTACAAACAATTGCTTATTTATTTCATTTTAGTGAGCAAGTTGGCCTTCACACTGGTTAAAATGTGCACTGGCAATAATATATCCATGGTACGTGCCTCGTTTACATTTTTGTGGCAGTAAGAGGTGGTCCACGGCCTTGTGGGATGTATATTTTTATCCGAAAGACTTCTGCTTATTGAAATAAATTAGTGTCTCATTAATAAATCATACATTTTTGTACAAAAAGGCTTTTGGAAATGGATTTGGCACTTGTTAAAAGTTAAGCGGCGCACAATGTTTTAACTTTATTGTCGTTAACTACAAATGGTTTATGGTCTTGTGGGGTACCATTTCATTTGTAAAACATCTGCATAGTGAATAACTTCAGTATTTAGTTCAAATAAAAGTGTTATTTTGCACCATTGAAGAAAAAACACTGTCTTAACATGAAAAAACACTTTTATAACAACTTATTGGTGCTGGGATGTTAAAATAGATAATTTTCAATTTAATAAAACAGTGAAATAGATAAAACATTTTGTTAAATTGGGGTTCCACTGTATTTCTGTTTTGTGCTTCTGACTTATTGACAATAAATGTGAATATCCACTAGTGTGCATCCACAATTTACTAAGCAGAAAATACGGTCTACATTGCTTGTAAAACCCCCCCACCTCCCCGGCATGTTTATACGTGCCTGTCTTACATGCGGTGTCACATTTCAAGATGTCGCAAAATGCCAAGTGGAATTTTCCACTGCTGCACAAGAGTGTAACTGCTAATAGTTATGCAGTACTCTGTTCAAACTTAATTTTTGGCATCAATGAGTGGACAAACTTAAACTTTCTGGGGTTTTTATTTTATTCTAAAGATGTCTAAATATAAAAATAAATGTGTATATTTGTAATAAAACCTATGATTTTTCCACGAGAAGTAACTGAAAAGTGGACTTAGCTGATGCCATAAGTAGGTGGCAAGGTGAATCATTTATGTATTATGTATGGCATATCTTTACGTGGTATCTTTAATTTGGAAAACATTTGACTATTGAATTAAATAAGTATTTAATTTGAAAAACTCGTTACTTTTGCACCAAACACAATAATATGTAGACTTCACANCTATTGAATTAAATAAGTATTTAATTTGAAAAACTCGTTACTTTTGCACCAAACACAATAATATGTAGACTTCACAGATAAAACACAATATTTTCACAACAATTTTTGTGTTATAGGTTAGTCAAATTCAGTCCATCCCAATTTCACGAAGTCAATTCTCGGGAACCATTACACTTCATAAAATTTGGACTCTACCGTACTTTTGACCTCTGAAAAATTTAACAAATTATGTTTAAATTGTGCTTTTCGCGTGAAGTTCATGTTTAATCATCTCTGGCATACAAGAAAATGTCTTTAAAATGAAAAATTTATTTAATATAATAGTCAGACGTACTCCACATAAAACTACACCACAGATATTTTTACTTGACCTTCCCTTGTCGCCAGGAAAGTGGCTAGGAAAACAGTAACTAGGGCCTCAAAAGTACTCACTTTACCGCAAACAGCATATTTAAAATTATACACAAGGAGAGATGTGAACAACACATATGGGTACGTAGCATTAAACAAGTGAAAACTGAATTTAGATGATCAGCCACTTTTGCAAGAAACTGTTCAAGTTATTATCAAGTATGTAGTTTCGACTTCTCAAAGGCACAACTATATTTTACATTTAACACTGGTGAATGCAACATGAAATTATTCCAGCATATTTGAAGAAGTTTTGTTTAGATGGTGTGAGAACTGCGCACTACATTCGTATGAACTCTGAAAAGATACGAGTTCTAACTACAGCTGCAAGTGTAGTTGACGAACTGTTAGCATTCCAGTTCCTGCACACACCCGCTTATTGTCACCAGATATCTACGCAAGTAAACACTGTACAACACATCATAAACCAACAGGATATATCTGGGGTTCCTGATAGTTTACAGAAGTATAGGAGCTTGGGCAGCCACAGGACTCACAGACATTACGCAACACAACATATGCACAACCACTTCAGCTTACACACACACACACACACNGCAGCCACAGGACTCACAGACATTACGCAACACAACATATGCACAACCACTTCAGCTTACACACACACACACACACTGACATAGAATATTCTCTCTCAAGTATCATTTCGCAATCAGAAAAAAGAACAGCAATTNACACACACACACACACACTGACATAGAATATTCTCTCTCAAGTATCATTTCGCAATCAGAAAAAAGAACAGCAATTAAAAAAAACAAGATTTATTTAAACAATGATACAAATTCAATGCTGATCACAACTTATAAAAGATGTATATGAACACTATACACAATATTTATTTACAACGTTAATCACTCTATCCATCAAGTTTAACTTGATGAAGTCTCATCAGTCAGCTTTGCAGAGAACAGGTTTCACTAGCGTAGAAGGAAGTAGGAAAGGAAGGGGGAGATTTAATACAATTTACAAGACTAACGATCAGACAACAAACTAAATACACAACTGCATACATATGTAGAAACTTGGCTCGTTCACGCTGTACCACGGAATACCAATTTAGCTGGGTAAATCTAAAGACACGACAAAAGTTACAAACAATTGATCTATTTGGACTAGCGCTCCTCACGGATTCAAATAAATAACGTTCCGATAAAGGCGATAACCTCCTTCAGAAGTCTGATTGAAAAAAAAAAAACCCCACTGTACTCAGTAACCACTTCAGCATCGAGTAAGACCCTCTGCTTCGACGACCGTACCTGCGTGGAAGACCGACATGCAGCTCGTGCTACCGACAATTACGACTGCTAACCAGCGCCACATCGCTGCCAATCAGCAGACAGCAACGCAGATAACATCATAAGACACCGAGATGCATGGCATTCCCAGAGGAAAAAAAACAAATTTGTAAAACTACTTACAATGTGCAAACTTTTGCGTGCACTGAACACCAACAGATGAGATTTTCCACTTGTGTGTGCCTTTCCCAATGTGAGGCTTCTGTTCAGATTGGAATTTTGTTGTTTCATCTATCTCGCTAGTAATTAGCAGGCTCGCTAGTAATGTCGAGGGGAAGAAACAAGCACATACTATCTTTTCTTCTGCTCTGTTCAGATGTACGGGATGCCACCTTACAGCAAGATATGCACCACCTTTACATCTTCTGTGGTCAGAGTTCTCCCTCCGCGTCTTTGTTTGCACTACAGGGCTGTCGAACGTGGTGTAAACATCTCAATGATGCAAGACACAGGTGTGGCAGCATCTTTGTAATTATCCTGTTGTCCATCATGAGTGTGTTATTTCTTTCTTGATAACATAATGTTGAAATAAGGATTTGCAACAACACTGAGTAAAAACCCATTAATGCAAACGCCCTTTTACAGCAGCAAACATAATTATGCAAAATTGCTAACTTTGAATTTCTGTAAGGAGAACACTTTGAAGCTCTATTTACTTATTTAGAAAACAACCTGAGCCATTGGGTGTTTGCAATTCTAATCTTGAGATACACCACTGGTGTGAGGTCACTTTGTAGACTGTTGTCTCATCAAAGTAATGATTCCACACGATCACTACAACTTTACACATGCTGTATACCTACGAGATGGTGAAAAATCACTTTGACGATGCATGTGCAGAGATATTTACTAGCAATAAAATGTGGCACTTTGACTTAAAACCAAATTAATTTGAATAAAACATAAAACATGATTTTGGCAATAAAATCACGCATTTACCGCTTACATCAGCACCATCGTGACACCTAAAGAAAAAAAAAACTGTAGCCAACATGTTTTCAAACAAAAAACACCAATGAATGCACAACAAAAATTTTCGCAATGTCTCTCATATCTTTATTTCACATTTTCATACATTTTGTTCTTTCAGAAATTTTTATAGATGTTGATCTAATGTGGTAAATCATATTTTATCTAACGCGAAAAAAACTTTGTGTGGATTTGTGGTGGGAGACATATTTGTGTGTATTTGCCTGTATGAGGTTTGATAGTATGCATGTACGGTATTGCTGAAGTTATGATGTATAAAATAATAATCTCAAATTTGAACTTAACCTATGTCATATTTTACACTGCTATTAATTGAATCAGCATTTTTTTTTACAAAGTTGACAAAACTGTTTTCTTCCTTGGAAAATCCAAAATGATTTAACAGCACTGATGGCCATTCATTTGCAAATTCCATATGCATCGTGCACATCTGTAAACTCCTGGTAAAAATAAACATATTGTAATGACGCAGTATTAGTAATTTTCGGGACACGTGCTCCATTTTCTTTCGTTTTGCTAAGCTTCATAATATTTTTATCGGGATTCAAAATTAAAGCAGTGGTGGTTTGTTTACTGTGATAGTTTGTTTATCGGGCATACGTTTGCCGTTTTGAAAGTTGGAGTTTTTGTTAAGCGTCAGCATTAGATTAGCCTTTTTCAGACTGCGTCGACAGTTTTGCCAGACAAGTTCCTTCGACGCAGTTTCGATAACGTGTGGAGAGCGTGCGTGGCAGCCCACGCCAGGCCCTTATCTTAGGAGAGGGGGGTGATAGGCAGGTAAAGTACACATGTGCCTGTCGCCAATGAGGTCAGTTGAATCAAGTCAGTCGTCAGTTTGAAGCGAGTCGTCATCCAGTGCTCAGGCCGCGTCGGGCGTGGCGCTAACCCCCACACCGGCAAACTTGAACTTGCTAGATTATTCCTCCGCCGATGTGGGAGGTCGCTGCATTTATTCTTCTTGCGATACAATTTTTAAGAAATGAATTAATTCGTAAACGACTGTGGCGCTGTTCTGCACTTGTCTGGTTATCTGAAACCTGTTCGTACTCTGAACTTCGTATGTGGTCTGTGTCACTTAACTAGTAAATAAAAGTATGGAACAAAACAAAACAAAACCGGAACTTGACTTTATTTAATATGTAATTGGCGTCCATTTCAAAGAGTCTCGTGTTCCTCCGTCTTGAGCTAGTCGAGTGATAAGTTATAGCAGTGGTAACTTAAAGCCGGCTATAACTATGCGCGTGCCACGTTACAATATCAGAATTGAAATCATCAAGATAATGCATTTTGTAAGATGCATGCTGGTTTAAACCTGAACTAGGTGAAGTGAAAATGGTTGGAACAAAAGTTGTATTCGCGAGCTGTGGAGTTTAACTCTCACTTTAAGTATGGGTGGGATATACATCCAGAGATATGTCATATTTTTTGTGTGTTACTGCATATGACAGAGCACGTGTTTGAATAGCATCTACTCACGTTTGACTTCTGAAACTTATTGATGTGCAATATTAAATAAAAGAAAAATCTTTGCCATTTCAATATTGCATGTTGGAGGTATTTTGATTTGTTTACGCCAAGTTTAAATTTTGGTACGTAAATATTTTGTTTTAGAAATTAAAATGTTACGAAGAGCGACAAGCCAAAATAAAAATGCTTATGAACGTTACGTGCCACAAAATAAATGCTATAATTAATACTAATTTATAGATGTTATTTTCCACCTTCTTTAAAATGTACCACAAATGTTCAACATTCCATACATAACAGGGAACATCCTAAACTTTTAAACAAACATTATCAATTTTTTTTTTCCGATATACTAAATTGAACTACAGAAGAATAAGAAAATGGTACCACAGCTTAAAAGCTAAGTTTTCAATTATTACAGGAAACAAATGGAGGAAACAAATTTCTGCTTAGGCTATTTCTTTCAATTAACAGCCGCTACAGCAATTTGTGAAGAGGAGCTCACGAAATGCATTTTTACCAGAGTTGCGCCAACCATTGCAATGAAAATCTAATGCGACAACAAGAATATCAGCATTCATCCAGAAAGGCTCAAAGTCGCATGCAATTCACAGCTCAAGATCAGGGAATGGGATGGCGTGGGTGTGGTTCTTAGATGCCACCATCATTGTAACATTACGGTAAAAGAAATAAATTACACAATCATAGTCTCTTTATCAATCAACTCATACAAAAATATACTTTAAACAATCCCAAATAATTGTACTTATTATACATACACCACGGTACATTTTAGGAATCAATCACAGGTAACATCTTTTTCAACAATTTTTTTTACATCTCCCTTATAACACATATACCTGAAAGCTGATATAACCAATTCATGATATCTTCACACTTTTGAAAAATCACCCCAGGTTTAACATGTTTGTCAGTTTTTGACAATTATTAATCACATATCATATCATTGATGTACGTAGAATATATAAATATGTTATTAAAATATCAAATAAAATTTCCGCTCATAATATATAACAATTATAATATATAATTCATTACAAATATAATTACAAACACTGTGAGCAGTGCTGTGTTGGCAATGTTGAGTAAGATATAGTTTACACGTAAAATGTTATTAAGTTTTGGTACGTTATTTCAATGTGACTTGATCAGTACAAAATATGGAGAGGAGTGGAGTGGAAAGATTTGGGCAGCTCTCAACTCACCAGCGGCATGACTCCGCCGTGCGAAAATCCGACAGCAATCCCGAGAGCGACCTTGCCAGAAAGCAAACCCAGTGTGCCCAGGTGGGAGGTGAGTAGTCTGACCACCACACCACTGTGGCCCCATGGCGTGTAGGCCCTACTCTCATAGCTTTTTTTTCCAGGGAGATGGAAACTTGAATAGGTAGAACTTGTTGTTTTATTTTTGTTTTGCGTTCGCTGAACTTCATTCTGATTCAAATTTATTAAGTTTCACACCACTAACAGCTAGCAAATAATGGTTACACTTTTTCAATTTTATCATATTTCATCATTATTACAGCAAAAATTATAATTTTGAATTAATTCATAATTTGTATTTAAAACATTTTAGATTACATACTTGGACATGACGGCGGGATTGTTACAACTTCATAGTTGGCAAAAGAGGCAATTTTGCATGTCATTCAACTGAGAGTGTATGTGCATACTCTATTGTGCTCTTCAATCCATTTAGACAAAGTTACGAAACTGTGATAAATGTTGTATTCCTACTACGGGAGTAAATATGACTGATCGTATTTAGTGTTGGTTAGGTGAATGGTGTTTATGAAATGACAGTTGTCTGAGGTCCATGATTTGCTCTGTACCGTAGCTGTTATGCTAACTGTCTGCGCGATAGCAAGTATTGAACATGCAAGGATTTAAACATTTGTAACCATTAAGAACTGTTGTGACTAATTTAAAGGCCACGTCTGTTTATATCACAACTCCACAGGCATTTAAAATGCAATTATGCTTGTTCAGTGACACAGCGTAAATACGGAAGTAGGCAGACTACATTATCTGACGGTGGCAGGTGTGTGGCATACGTGTGAAGACTGTCATCTAGGTTAAGTTAAACTTTGATCTCGTCCTTGGTGAAGGTCAGTTATGAGAACTCAAGATGGTGGACTATGCGGCGTCGGGCGTTTCGTTATCGTGGAAATTAAAGTTCTGCCACGGAACAATGTTACTTGTGTAAACATTTCTACGAATCTAATATTTGTTACAGCCCCAGTAAAGTGTTTAAAAGAGTTTACGCCCAGTTAAAAAACCTAATAAAAACTACATATGGTGAAAAATATAACCAAAATAAAAAACTTGCGGTAGTGTAATGTTTTCCACTATATTGGTAGCATTATTGTACACAAGTATAATTGCATGAATATGTAATCAAAAATAACTGACATGAGTTGTTGGCTTAAGTTTTCTCTTTACTCACTGGGCTGGATGAATATTTGTCTTAATAGTTACATTTTAGTTAAGGCCATCCTTTAATCAAAATAACCTAACCCACATCAATAGCGATAGATTAAATACCTCCCACATAGTTCCCTTCTCCAGTCAAGACAAAATATTAATGTGTAATATGCATAATGTGCTATATGGTGAATAACAATTATTTTAATAAGTTGTCCAGCAATCACAAATAGGAACATGTACCAATAGACACATTGTTAAATGTCATAAGGGCTACCTGAACATGGTCAAGAATTGTAAACCTTTACATGTTGTGCTTTTTTGAAATACAACAACATAATTTGGGAAGTTGAAAAAAGTAGTCAAAGCATTTGGCGTTGATATATATATATATATATGTCGCATGGTAATGTTTTTATTTAGATACAGCAGAAGGAAACGGACATAGAACCTGAAAGTAGNCGGTCAAGAATTGTAAACCTTTACATGTTGTGCTTTTTTGAAATACAACAACATAATTTGGGAAGTTGAAAAAAGTAGTCAAAGCATTTGGCGTTGATATATATATATATGTCGCATGGTAATGTTTTTATTTAGATACAGCAGAAGGAAACGGACATAGAACCTGAAAGTAGAATTTCAGCAAGGCTTCATTAAAGTGTGAACTTACCATGAATGGCCTACAGTATAACTTAAGGTACCCAAAAATTTCTACTCTACATCAGAAAACATTTCAAATAAAGTTTTTTCTATTGGAAAGCAAATTTAGGGACAAAGTAAAAGCAGCCCAGCAAACTGACGTAAGCAGAAATGTTACAACAGCAACCCACTGTACAGGAAAACACCAACGATGCTACGTTGCTGACCAACAAACATCAGCATTTAGAAAACTGTCATTAAGGTGTTTCTACGTGGTAGACATCTTCCGTACGACTCTCGACACGAAAAAAATCTTTCACAAAACAATCAGTATAAAAAATGTATACTATATATATTAGAGATTGGCAAGCCTCAATTTTAGATTTCAGTTCTTCAAGCCAAGCTGATTCAAACAAAACTGGGGAAGAAAAAAAATATCAAGCTGAGCCAAGACCAGCAAATTTTGACGGTTATGAAGCCTTATTTTAATAATAAGAATTTCCTTTAACGAAATGAAGATTTAGTATTAAAATACTACAAGCAATAATGTGTTGATACATAAAAACTCATCACTAAAATATTATTAGACAGAAATCACATTTTAGCTACATGCAAACTTCTACATACGTGCATCCAATCATAGATTTGGATTGAAGTGATGCTTCCAGAACAAAACTCAGAAAGATGGACACCACAGTTATGCAGGTAATTTTGTGTGATGAACTAGAGTCGAACAGTGTTAATCCTTAGTGTGCAGTCATGACCTCAAACATGAGCATTCACGATGCAGTAACGTTGACACACTGATTAAGAGCCTTCTACACGAGAACTACCGGGCTTCTTTCCTTCAAATCACGTAAGATTACAGCAGACTTGATAACCAAGGAACGCAAGTAAACAGGCTCGATTATTGAACAGAGCTTTGATGAGAATGCAAGTTGGCTCGAGGTTTTTATCAAAGTTTATCAGTAAAAGGCTTGACTAGGTTTGAGTTTTCAAACTTAAATACATCTCTAATATATACACACACACACATATCCTAATTAAGAAGACATGACATTTTTACTTACAATAAGTGCAATGTAAATATGTCGCTGAAACTCATAATTTACTCTGCTCATAGAACCATAATGCAAAACTATGAGGGGAAAGGAAGAGATGTATAAATAAGAAAACTCCATAGAGCTAAATAAAACTGGTGCAGTTACAAAAGACACACAGAGACGAACTAATTTTTTTAGCGGAATACGTTCATCTTTGTGTGTGTTTCGTACCAACCTGCAGATAAGATGAGGAAAACTAATAGTTACTCAATTTCTGTTTTCATAATTGTGACTGAACCAACACACCTAGCTGCTCTCGGTCTTCACTAAATCCAAAATTTGCATACATACTTCCTTCACTGTTATCACCTCTTCTGCACAGACTATGCAATTAAATCAGAGGCTAGTTTGTACACTTCGTGATTCAACTGCAAAACAAAAAAACAATCACAGAATTTGGCGGAGTACATTACATTCACTTGACAACCAAATACTCACATTGATCTTCTATATAATTCACCAGCCGTATCCACATTTATACATCAATGACAAGTTCTGCCATTTTCATTCTCTTCTCGATTATGTCAAAAGAAATTCATATGATTCATGCAAGTTCACCAATACCATCTTTCGAGTTCAAAAACCTAAGTTACAGGATACCGAAGAATCCCACACACATCACATTTACGTTCTTCACATACCAAGTGCATTTGGAGTAATTAACTGAATAAGCTGAAACATTAAGTACTAACAAATTTGTGGTATTAATTAACAACCATTATAAAAGCACGAAATGAAGACAGCATCAATATTCTTAAAATAAAAACATTGTAATAAAAAATTCAAAATAAAAATTTGTGATATTTGTTAAATGTCTGACCACAGAAAACCATTTAGCCCACGATATAAAAATAAAAGAGAAACAGTAGATGGTAACAGAACAGTGTAAGCTTTTAGAGAACCCTGAAATAAGAGGGTGCAAGAACATGGTCAAGGAACTAGGAGAAGGCAACAGAACGGAAGTGTGACGAGAAGAGCATATCTGGCCGCGACGCTGGTGATGGTTGTGGGAGGGGCAGAGCCCCAGGCGAGGTGGTGGCCACAGGTTACGAGGCCAATCCTCAGGACTTGCCGCCGAAGCCCATGAGGTTGCTGAGGCCACCGGAGGCTCCTTGCTGCAGCTGTCGCATCATGTTCTGCAGGCCGGACATGCCACCTGCACATGCCATTACCGCTCCATCACTGTCTGCCACAACTACAACCAAGCCACTCGACCACTTTGACAACCAATACTATAAACAAAGAAAATATTGTTCGAGTTGCACCAAGTTGACTGCGTCATCTTGATCTGCAGCAGCACTCCGCGCTCTCTTTAGCTGTTGCTTTCCTACGAGCCATGCGGTGGAGCGATGTCTGCTGCCGACATCACTGGCTCTGCATTGAGCAGCAGTAAGGTGAAACACTGACACTGCTGTTCGCTTAGGTCACCTACAGATAGGATGTGACCGAGCAGTATGGCTGATGGGTGTCGACCTCGCATACTGGTGGCGGCGGTGCGTGCTAAGTATGTAGAATACGGGATGGACGAGAGACTGTCAAAATTGTGTTTCAGTTCCACCTTCCAAAGTCTGCTTTGGTTAATTGTCTCGTGTCGGGTGAAACATTTGTGTTCATGAATTGCTTTAGGTGTGAATTGTTTTCTTTTAGTTTTTACTTTGCATTAGTGACCTAGACTCTATAACATACTGTTTGAGGCATCATAGAANTTTTTGTGTTCATGAATTGCTTTAGGCGTGAATTGTTTTCTTTTAGTTTTTACTTTGCATTAGTGACCTAGACTCTATAACATACTGTTTGAGGCATCATAGAAGCTCTAAGACAGGGCTGGAGATCACGCTCCCAGTGTCCCGCAGCCTATTGCCCATTTGATTACAGTTTTTTGTAAACCAGTCATGATTAGTGACTAGTTTCCGTAAGGAGAGTTTTGTGCCATTGTACAGTTTTTAATGATAACTCGCTTGAGCTGTGTCAATATTTGTACATTTGTGGCTGGCCTTCTTTGTATTATATATGTAATCAATGTGTATACATTTTGGTAGTGCCCTTGTTGGAAAATTGTCGGTATAGCCGATAAGTGTGGTGTGATGCAGCATCACACTACAAAGACTTTGATTCCTGCTACAGTACCAGAGTTGTGAGAGCCCTACCACCTTCAAGCAATAGCTCAGAACTCAGACGCTGGGATTTTAGCTCGCCAATTTATAAGAAAATCCAGGCAGCCGCCAGGCCTCCAAATAAGGTAATGACAGCTCCTAACCACACTCGTCAGCTACACCGGTAATATTTCAATTTTCCAGCCCACCCTAGTTTGCTACCCGGCCGCTAGGTTTACTACTAACAGCGCCCTTCCACCATACTGCAGTGTCCTACAACTCGCCACCTGATGAATATGACCTAGTCAGCTAAACGTCGCAATCGTGTGGGAAATGTGTCGTCCTTTGTGTGTGTGTGTGTGCCTGTCGACAAGTACTGCGCTGTGAGTACTCGAATTCCTGTCCTACATTTGGTAGCCTAGCAGCCTATTTGCCGCCTTAACTAATCAGTTTGAAATAGTTATCTTTAAAACTGATACACCTGCTTTTTGTGAAAAGATTTCAGGAGTAATTGTACTCCAAAACACTATAACTCAGATCCACTTTCGTGATTAAATGATTTTAACCGTCACGTATTGCAGGCATCTGCCCGCGAATCACGGACACTCTCTATCGGAGTTACTTAGTTCTGACTAGCCCAATAAGGTAAGTAACTGTTTTCCTACAAAGAGACATGGTCAATAACCAAAGGAAAACTGCACCTATGCCATGGGACATCGGTGTCTAGCCTTCGCATTTATCTTTTTGTGAAAAACAAGTGGCCCCACTGATACATTGAGAAGAAAGTTCTTTAACACTGATTCCCCATTCAAATTCCGTGGCTGCAGGTTTGGTAAGCAGAGCCTTTAAAATGATTACCTTTCAAATAATGACAATCAAAAACTTTATAATTTATTTTGTTTGTGCACTACCAAAGGCTGGAAACAGCAGTGGATGGTTATATAAAATGGCATAATGTAACAACACACGTGAGTTTATAACACTTCCACATAGGTGCTTCAGTGACGCATGGATACTATGATCGCTGAATACGTGGGAATTGTCGATTGTTTGAACACCTGTGGACATTCACCATTGCAAACACTTTGTTACAGTCTCAGAAAACCTACTAGGCAAAATAAAAAAACCTAGATTAGAAAAACATAAATAAAATAATTAGGAATGAACGAGCCTTAGTTGGCTGTTGTCAACAAACAAGTAACACACATAATTCCAAGAAGGCCAAAATTTTCTTTGTGTCATGCCGTTCTGGCTTAATTACTTTTTGAAATTACATGTATGTTACATATTTGTCAACAACAGCTAACTCAGTATCGTTCATTCCTAATTATTGTATTTATATTCTATAATATAAGATATTTTATATACATTTTTAATATAAATAATTCTATTCATATTTTTTAATATAATTTATGTTATTTTATTTTACCGAATAGGTTTTCTGAGACTGCAACAAAGTGTTTGCAATGGCACATGTTCATAATACCATAATTAATTATCCCCAATGCAAGAATATTCAAACAACACAATATTGTTTGCAAACAACTGTGGAAGGCTATACAAGAGTGACCGAGATTTAATACTTAGGGATGTCAAAAGCACTCTATTACCTGCAATCCAGCTGTAAAACCACCTTCAGACAATTCTGAAGGGACTAGGTATATTAGTACAAACATTTCTTGAAAATAATGATAAAATGATTTACTTGCTTATACAAAATTAATTTAGCTTATCAAGCATGAAAACTTCTAAACAATGTTTTTTTGTATATCCATAGAATTAATTTGTATCTGGTATATAAAGAGTGGAGTGAAGTGGACATATTTGGGCAGCTTTTAACATCGAGTTCTCGAGAGCAGATGAGGGTGAAGTGAGGTGAGGTGAGTATGGAGCAGTGCCTAAATGCAAGGGCTGGGGAAATTGGGAGATCCCCGAAAAAAAACCACAGACCAACGGCATCATCAGGCATGATTGCCAGGTGCAAAAATCCAGGAGCAACCCTGCCAGGAATAGAACCCAGTTGACTTAGGTGGTAATCGAGAGAATGAGAGATACATACCCATCTGGTGCAGGACACGGGGGTCCATCATCTTGGCCATCTGCTGGTTCAGCTTGGTCATCTGCGCCTGGTTGACATTCTTGGCCATGTCGCCACCCTTGAATAGCCCTTTGATGCCGCCCATCTTCTTAACCACAGCTGCAAACTTGGTGTACTGTGAGATGAGGTCCTTGACCTCCTTCTCAGTAACCCCTGCCCCCTGGGCCACGCGCACCACCCGACCATTCTGCTTAGAGAACAGCTTTGCCCCGTCTCTGTTGTCCAACTCTGTAACAGTCGCCCATCCACGTTCCCACGTTAGGGGCAAACACGGACACATCATCACGGTGAATTATTTAAGGCCATTGGTGTATGCTATATTTTCTTGTTTAAAATTACTGAAACATGCACATTACATTTACTAATACATTTGAAGATTTTTAGCGTGTATTTTATAAATCTTAAAATTTATTATTTTGATTTATTCTACAGAGACTATCCAATATTTTGTTCACTACGCATTTCAAAGTGCAAAAATGAAAACTTAATTTTTCATGATAATTAAAAGGTTGAGTGCTAGTAATGTCTTCAACTGCATAGTAACCGATTTAAAATATATGTGTTAAATTTATTAAAAAATAAATTTTCAATAAATTCCACTTAAAAATGGGTTTATATCTAGCTTATGGCTCTGTTTACTGCTAACCAAAAGTGTTCAAAGAAATAGGTTAACATATTAAATTATGTTTTTACTTTCACTGGCTTTTGTTTGGCTATGACATGACATAAAACGTGTGTTCTGTGATGAACGTTACGGCAAAGTTTGTGAACTTCATAAAAATCTCCAGAATTGTCTTATCAATGTAACTGGTCTGGAATGAAACTTATGATCTCCCTCAATATTGTATGGGCTGTTAGAGACAATTGTAATCTTCAGTGATCATGTCACTTGTGACGCATGCCGCATGTTGCTTTTATTCTAAAGCGCCGCTGTTATACCCCGCCATCGCAAACCAAAACTCGTGACGAGAGAATAGCTCACGAGTCCGTAGGTTCTGCGCCTGAGCGGGTGGTGATGCAAACCACAGCAACCTAGTGGAAACAGCAACCCCACCCAACATAGGTGAGCTGATGCGGAATGGACAGCAGGGACCCAGACAGCTCATTGTACACAAGATGGCAGATGCCTCTCCTGATGCAGTATTTTGACGATGGTGGTGCTCTCCACAGCAGTAGAAGGAGCGAGTGGGATGCACAACAGAGGGAGGCTGAGGCTCAAAGGACCAAGATGGAGCTCGTGGCATGTCAGCAGGGGCCGGGACTCACCTCCGTCATTCATGCTGTCCATGATGGTCATGAGCTTCTTGAGGCGTGCCATTGACTCCTGTTCACCACCTTTTGACAGGAAGTCTTGGCTGAATCCCGGAATCATTCCCTGCAACACACGACAATACGAGTGGACTTGTTTCTCATGCTCACCACATCGTCATCTTACAATTTAAATTTAACTTTTTTACAAATATAAATTATTTGAGACTTTATAAACACGCCTGGGAAGAGTCCCCCTCCCCTGCCACCACCCTTCCAGCTGAGAAGCAGGCAATATCCTTAAGGGGTTTTTGTTGGTTGCAGGATGTTGTACATTGGGCAACTCAATGATGGCCCCCTGGGCACGGGGAGGAGCACTGCTCGGGGTAGGCCTTGTGTCTGAACCCGGGCAGCTGCATAGCTGCGTTGGGGCTGCAGGCGTCTCACCACCTTCCCTAGAGCCAACGGCAGGTAATTACCCTATTTAACCAAATGCAAGACATCTCAGATTTTTTGATACGCTGTTCACAGGGAAAAACTTTTTAGTAGGTAGTACCTGCCAATAAAAATATGAGGCACAAAATTTAGAATATAATCAAAGAAAAATGTCCCTTGAACCAGTTTTTTATTAACATTACTTTACACTACTCTATCTTGCAAATAAAGTGTGGTAGGTCCTATTAACCTATGTAGATTAGTTTTTATTTTATAAGCCTCTGAACATGCAACTTTGGAGCACCCGTGTACAAAATAAAAAACAACCTCCGGGGGAAGGGGGAGAGAGAAACTTAACTACCCCTTATGCCAGCACTGAATGAGTTACTTCAATTTCAGTGAAATTAAAAAAAAAGTATGTTTTCAACTTGGATGATACATGAATAAATACGGCCCACTGCAATGTTTTTAACATTACGTACAGCGGAAGTATAGTATCATAAGTAGGACTTTCAGGAGGGAGGCGGCACGCACCATGATCTGGGAGAAAGGCCCCATCTTCATGATGTTCTGGAACTGCTCGTACATGTCGCGCAGCGTGAACTGACCGTGCTTGATCTTCTCTATCAGCTCCTCGTTGTCGTCCAGCTTCAACTCGTTAACCTTGTCTATGAGCCCCTCTATGTCGCCCATACCTAGCAGCTTGCTCACGAATGGCTTCGTCTTGAACGGCTCAAAGTCGTCTATATGCTCGCCGGTGCCGATGAAGATGATGGGGCTGTTGGTTGCCGCTACCCTGCACACAGTCCACAATCTCTACGTTTCTGACAAGCTCACTTTCAACCCTGGTTATAAAACAATTCAGTGTTGCTACAAAACATCCCTGACTTTACCAGGTTCTCCAGTCCTGTAATGACCTTGTGGTTATGTTCCCACAAACTGCAATTTCATAAAATTTACTTTCCCCCACAAAAACAATGCTAATTCAGTGGCTGATCCACTGTTACTTCTTCTAGTAACATGAATTTTAATATTTCACAAATTCTGCAGCATAAAGGAAAATATTAAAGATGTAGTAGTTTCAAAGGAAGCAACAAAGTATCCATTATTTTCACAATACAGTGGAACACCCCTCAACTGTTAACTCCCGCAAACTGAACTCTCCATATCTGGAACAAATTTTACAAATAATTTTTAATGTCGAAAACTGAGCCATAACTGCTCACGTATGAGAGATGATTTATTGCCTGTGTCACACTGTACACGCCTACCATACGAACACGCGTGTCAGAGGAGTGTTCCATACAGCCAGTCTTTCACACCACACGTGAGTGATGAGTTGTTTGTTTCTGTGTTGGGCGTAAAGTTGCTCTAAACATGTTTATAATGTTTTACAGACTATGTTGAGTAAACAAAAGATGGCATCCTCTAGTGATAATGCTAAACAGCAAAATAAAAATGCTTACAATCCAAGAGGAAGTGGACATGTTAAAAAAACTGGACCGGGCAAGTTATGTGAAGTCTATGTGTGCATTTTATGGCGTTGGAGTATCTACAGTTTACGATATAAAAAAAGTAAAAAGACAAACTGCGAATGTCTTACATAAATAGTGAATCCAAAGTGGGAATGAAGATCCGTAAAACACTTCGGTCAAGTAAAGGTTGTGAACTCAATGCCGCTTTAATGAAATTATTCCAACAAAGAGCAAGGGACTTACCATTTCGCTGCCTATGCTCACAAAACTAGCCAAATTTTTTTACGCTTAACTTAAACTTGATTATGAATGTGACTTTTCATTAGGGTGTTACTCAAATTTAAGGAAATGCACTGCATTCCTATCTATATGCTGAGCAGTGAGAAACTTTCTGCCAACACAGAAGCAGCTATAAAGATTGTTGTGAAGTTCGAGGAGCTAGTCCCAGATGAAAAACTATATCCCGAACAGGCGTACAATGCAGATGAAACTGCACTGTTCTAGAACTGTATACAGATAAACACTTTGTGCACTCCAAACAATGCTCATATGGCAACAAAACAAAGTAAAGAAAGTGGGGATGAGCCGATTAACATTCTCTTTGCCCATAATACTGCTAGTATCGGCAACACCAATCCTCCACATTGTAAAAATTTGACTCCTTGTTGCAAACAACCATCACCACAGCAACCACCATCATAACCGCCACAAACACCACGTTCATCACTTGAGTCATGACGTGCACGTTAGTTGCTTCGTTTTATTACCGCATTTACTGGATTACAGCCACACTTATTTTTCGAAAATANGCCACAAACACCACGTTCATCACTTGTCATGACGTGCACGTTAGTTGCTTCGTTTTATTACCGCATTTACTGGATTACAGCCACACTTATTTTTCGAAAATATTTTTGAAAAACTAAATGTGGATTAGAATCAAGNTATTTTTGAAAAACTAAATGTGGATTAGAATCAAGTGCCAACAACTTTTTGTCCAATTTCTTTTCTTCATACAATGGTAATGTTTATTTGAATAATTATTTTTAGTTGTTATAGCCGTGCCAGTCATAATTTATATGTTAATAAATTATTAGTTTTCCAATTTTTTAAATAGGGTAAAATTTAAAAAAATGCAAGTGAAGATCCGCAATAAAATGGTTCAAGGTTTACTTACTGCACGATTGTTCGTAAAATTTACTTGTTCTACAGAAGAGTTATACGTACGACATAGAATATATTTTCCGGTAATTCCTTAACAGAACATATTGCATACATGGCTTGGAACGTGAAACACATCCTCCAGCAAACAACGGAAAATTCTGTGGTAATCGGTCAAGCCGATCGGGCGGATGCGTGTGTGCGAGAACAGGATGCCATCTAGTGGGAAACCTAGCGATTGTATGTTGGAGAAACAGCACAACCATTTAACAACTACATGCTCGTGAAGCTGCGCTGCGCTGCTATCGATCTACTGTCATACTATTTCATACGCTATACAGCTTCTTGAGAATAGTTTGCACATTATATTCAAACAAAATCCATCAGTAATTGGTGTCGCTCAAAAACTTGATTTACAATGGCAATATTCTTCCAAAAATGCAGGCAATGTTACTGTAAAATAAACAGCAGTCGTTTACTCTACAATTGATTTTCAATACAAAACTGTGGCCGCGATTGACATTTAAAATGATAATGCATGCATCAGTTATGTCGTCTATTGTTGAATAATAGGATTAAAACGTAACACTTAATTTATAGTGATGTATGCATTATTTTGCTTCTTGAAAATAAAATGTGGTTATTTTTGTAGAAAATAATGAAAATACAGCAGTTGGGAACTATTTTAAATCTAGGAATTGTACTTGGGTCGCTGGAGAGAAGCAGGCGATAGAATTAATTGCCTCCAAAAACACACTAGTCTCTTTTGACAGAGTGAAGTATATTTGTTTAGATGGAAGACCATTTCTAATGATGGCAAAATTAAACCACCTACTGAAATAAAATTTCCTATTGAAGTGGTTCAACTAGTGGCCTCATATGTATACTAAAGATTTAAAAAAAAGTTAAGTAACGAGGATTAAAAAGCTAACTTTTGGAATTGATCAAGGTATCTGTATCAAGAAAATCTGGGTATCGACCCCCATCACTAAGAGAAAGGTTAACAGTGTTTGTCTGTTCCAACACAGCTGGAACATAAGGAGATCAAACTCCTGGTTGTCTGTAAAAGCATGCAGTCAAAGAAGTTAAAACATATAAATTTAATGCCTGTCAAATATACAGCAAGCAAGAAAGCCTGGATGACCACACAAATAATCACCAAGTGGTTGAACAGTTTCGTATTAAAAGCTAGGCTTGGACCCGGATTGCAATATCATACGTGATGGATAATTGTTCTGCCCACCCACCAGCTGAAATCCTGTCGAGAGATAGTGAACTATACAAGTTATTTATCTGCTGCCAAACTGTATTTCACTCCTCTATCAGGACCAGGGTATCCTACGCTTGCTAAAATGCAGCTATCGATTGGAGTTTCCGTGATCGTTACTGACANCCTCTATCAGGACCAGGGTATCCTACGCTTGCTAAAATGCAGCTATCGATTGGAGTTTCCGTGATCGTTACTGACCGACTTAAATGGTGGGGAAACCTTAGCGGAAATAAAGGATTACAATTCGAAAGAAGTAGTTTGGGCTACGGCAAGAACTTGGGATGGCATTCCTAAATCTACTCTAAACAAAGCATGGCACAAATTGTGGCCAAAAATTATTCAGCTTTAAGGCAATGAAAAATGAGTCTGCCAACTTTAGAAAATTAAAGGNGGCACAAATTGTGGCCAAAAATTATTCAGCTTTAAGGCAATGAAAAATGAGTCTGCCAACTTTAGAAAATTAAAGGTTTAGCAGGGAAAACAAATGTCAAATCACCTGATGAAATAAATGCAGACCATAATCAGCCCCAATCTGACAGATCTCTGATGTTTCTGTTGTGCACCATTACATGGATGAAGAGGTTGTTTGAATGGTTACAAACAAGAATAAAGATGACGAGAGCGAAGGTTCAGATGGCGACGAACTTAATTCCAAGCCACACTCATGTTTTTCAAAATATTTGTGGAAAGAATGTACAGCTTAGAATCAAGTAAATACTGTATTTGCATCATGCTCAGGTTGTACGCATTGATTAACAGCTTGTGCTCATGTTATTGATCCCCGGCAGGCAGCAGCATGCTTCACTGGGAGGCAAATGGCCTAAATCACAAATATTCTTGAAATGCCAGCTTTCCCCCAAAATTTGGGGGTAGAGGAAGCAGGGTGTTAATTTTGAATAGCCATGGTTTAGCTAGTGCCATATTAAATTTGGAACATACATATAGCTTGTGCAACACAGCTGTGCAGTGGAACACCAGTTTTTTAGAACTGAATACAGTATAAAATTATTATTTTCCTGGGAGGTTATTCAAAATGTGAGGTACCGGTGTCTTGCACAGGTGTGGGTGTGGGTGTGGGTGTGGGTGNATTTTCCTGGGAGGTTATTCAAAATGTGAGGTACCGGTGTCTTGCACAGGTGTGGGTGTGGGTGTGGGTGTGGGTGGTACATTGGTAATACAGTAATTTTTCTTACTTGAAGCTGTTGTATCTANGGTGTGGGTGTGGGTGTGGGTGTGGGTGGTACATTGGTAATACAGTAATTTTTCTTACTTGAAGCTGTTGTATCTAACAGCCAAACGTGCACAGTGTAAAGAAAAAGTTGTATTATTTATGCAAGATACTTATTTGTATCTAGAAATAATTTACCATTATTTATTTTCTCAGTGTGTGTACTGAAATCATGACGTATCAAACGGTGTTGTTAAACAAATTTTCCCTGTTATTTACTGGATTTTAGAGGCTATTTTGTAGGAATGTACAGGATTTCACAAGTACTCTTAGTGGCATTCCTGAGTTAGAATGTACATTAAATGGAAGTGCAGGGCAAAAGGAGGAGGGAAGAGGTTGTGAAGTGGAGTAGAGAGCAAGGAGGTATTGAGAAACAATAAGTACGGAGCAGCGTGGGAATGCAAGAATGGGGGACATGGGGAGATAACCGAGAAAACCAGTTTACAAGCTGCATCATCCAGCATGATTGCCAGGTGCAAAAATCTGGGAGAGACCCTGCTGTGGATTGAACCCAGTTTGCCTTGGTGGGAGGCGAGCGTTCTAGCCGCTGCACCACCCTGGCCCCTAGGAGGTAGCGTATGGCAGACTCACGCGCTCAGAGCACCACCTCCTTTGGCGTGGCCGTCCAGCTTGGTGACTATCACTGAACCGACATCCACCTTCTCCTTGAAGGCACGCGCCTGCGCCTCGCACGCCTGCCCTATCGTCGCGTCCATCACGAATATTATGTTCTCCGGCTTCTGCAACATCACAACCCCACCCACTGAAATCCACAACATGTCTCTCAATCACTAAACAACGAACCTTTAATACTTCCATAAACATTACACATAAGGAATATTTTCATTTGCCATAAGAACTAATGGTTCATTCTAACAAACAGAAAATGCCTAGTTTGTTATTTTTGTAACTATTTCTTAAAAAAAATTAATTTTAATTGAAATTAATTTATTTAAAAAAATTAAACAATTAGAAATTTTTTTCTTTCATGTGCATTTAACTAATTTACTTGTAATTTGTATTTAATACAAGAGCCCAATGGGAACAACACAGACGTCGGCGCTGACCAGGGTGTTTACAGTTATTGTTAGTTGACTGCAATATTATAAACACATAGGACAGCAGTCAGTCATCATCACATCAAAAAATTAAGTATGTTTGTTTGACTAGCTTTTGCAAATGTGAAGGCAATAACCAAAAAACGTAAAGTCAAGTTTCTGCAAAAATTTTCACAATCAAGGGTTACCGAACACAAACATTTTGAAATGCAAAGCTTACCAAGGTAAGTGATAAGCGAAGCACAAAACTTGGGAAGACAATCAGATCTTCAGACCACAAATCAAATGCATACCAAAACTTCTAGAGTTAAATTCACAATATAAGTGATAGGAACTACAATCTTGTATTTCATTATCAAACAATAATAATAAAAAATATTAAATATATTTTAAACAAGTTAATGAAACCTAACAATGATGACTTCTGTGATTGGGGGATAAATTATTGGTGTACCAAATTTTTGTTAAAATCAAAAATTACAGTGCAACATCTTTCCCTGCACACTCACTTCTTGGGCTTCCTGTTTTCTGAATGCAGTGGCATACAACATAACCTACAAGTTAATGGTGAATTACAACATAGCCAATCTTACAGCACAAGTGACAATTGTTCTAATAAAGCTTATTAAAATTAGAACAACCAAAAACCACTGACAACTTATAAAAACATTTTTTNAAACCACTGACAACTTATAAAAACATTTTTTTTTTTTACATCCCTCATTAGTAAATACATGTAACAAAGACTGAAAATAAATACACATTAAATCTGCCTGAACAATTTGAATTAGATGGTTTCTAAANTTTTTTTTACATCCCTCATTAGTAAATACATGTAACAAAGACTGAAAATAAATACACATTAAATCTGCCTGAACAAAGAATTAGATGGTTTCTACANTGGTTTCTAAATCTGATCTCACATTTATTTCCAATAACAGCAGCAGCCTATACTTGTCATTGTTTGAAACGTACGCAATGTCGAAGGTGGAAACCTACATATAGCTGGCAGATGAACAGACAACTGTGTGCAAAATCCCCTCTCCTTTTCCATCACTGTGTCTCTATCTCACCTTTGTTTGAGCAACCTCCCTTCTTGTTTGCTACCTCTCCTCTTTTAGCTGCCAGCTTGAAATCCACTTTCCTATCTGTCTCGTTTTTGCTTTTCATCCACTACCTCCCCTCTCTTAGCACTCGCACAATCATTACTTTTTCCACGAATGCTGCTTGGCTGGCAACGACTTAACAGCCAACCAAGGTCACGCTGGGGAGCAAACAGCCCATACTGAAGGGGACGGAAGGGATGCCACTCGTTACTATGCCTTACTACATTTTATACACATAAAAAAAATTAACAATAACGACTAAACTTTTTACAATTCTAAAAAAAGTCTCTATTAAAATTTTTATTTTAATTCACTTCAAGATGTACCGAGATTATGACACGAGGGAAGATAGTCATGGCCGAGTACTCAACAAAACTAATCTCAAAATAGAATCGCCAAGCTGCCACGCAGTACCCAAAAAGGTTTAGCCATAACTTCTGGAACCTTCACCAAAGTTCTTTAAGACTAGCAACAGTACATATTTAACAAATCCGGAGAACATAATTTAATTAGTTCGATACATGAACAAGTAAGTGACACTTGTAAGAGGACACTATTTCTAACTACTGATTGTGCTGGTCCCAGAACGTCTACCAATTTGCCTAAACTCTACCTACATAATAGAGAAGGAGAAGTTACTTACCTACATGGTAATATACATCTCTCTGCCTCCAACTATGAGCAAACTCATTCTCTCANAGAGAAGGAGAAGTTACTTACCTACATGGTAATATACATCTCTCTGCCTCCAACTATGAGCAAACTCATTCTCTCGCCGCCATCTTCTCAATAGAAGAGAGAGTAGGATAACCTGATATTAAGAATTTATAAGCTCGTGCACACCTGTCACCAGAATAGAAAGCACTTTCTCTATGTTTTCCCCATCATCNGATATTAAGAATTTATAAGCTCGTGCACACCTGTCACCAGAATAGAAAGCACTTTCTCTATGTTTTCCCCATCATCCTACTGCTGACAGCTCGAAGAAAACTCAAACAAATATTGCAGGAGTGAGATAGGAAACTCCCTTGTGACGCTCCACTCGCACGTTTGCAGCGCACGTGCAGAAACACGTCACTCGGCAATNGTGAGATAGGAAACTCCCTTGTGACGCTCCACTCGCACGTTTGCAGCGCACGTGCAGAAACACGTCACTCGGCAATTATCGCAGACCATCTGCGACACGTTCTACCCACGGCAACGTCAAAAGCAATTAGCGTGAAGGGCAGTGCTGACTGCATTCATAAGAAGAATAACAGATTGTTTCTTAAGACTGCGGTCGACTGCTGAACTAAAGAGTGTATTCTCTTCCCATATCAACAGATCCTGACAACAGAATTATCTGAAATTAAGGCTTCAACAGCCATGTCCAACTTACNATTCTCTTCCCATATCAACAGATCCTGACAACAGAATTATCTGAAATTAAGGCTTCAACAGCCATGTCCAACTTACATTTTGCATCCAAATAGAAAACTACAAATAAACATTTAAGAACCGAAAATTCACAGTAACAATATCTATATTTGGCTCATAGTATTTTTCACACATTACTTTAATGTTACATGTTACTCTATCCTTATTGTACCTTTGCGACTTTCTCTTATGGCTTCTCTCCAGACTTCGGTATGAGACTGTAGATTTTGATCACTAAAAATACACACATCAATGTCCCAAAGACTCCACAAAGGACGCGTCACTTCTCGCCCGAACAAAACCATCGCGGGAAACTTCCCAGTGGCAGCATGTGGCACACAATTCAGAGCAACATTCAGCAATGCCAGACCTTCATCACACCGCCTCTGCCCACCATGATGGTAGATGGCCAATGCACCTTTCACCGATTTGTTCCATTTTTCCACTAGGTAAGGACATGGATAATATGGGCTAGAGTGGATCTGCTTGACCCCCAACTGAAACATAGATCTTGTATCGCTTTTACTGTAAACTAAGATGCGTTTTCTGAAATTAACAATTCTGGGCAACCAAACATTAAAAATATATTTTATCTTCAAGTCTATTACATATCTCCAACATCTTCACGTCCCACAGAGGCATGAGAGTACCACAAATCTCTAAAAACCATAAATTAAAATAAGCAGACATATGTTACCTTTGCTAGAACGTGGGACAGACCCAGAGACTGCTTAGCACATTGGTAGTTGACACTATACACATTGGGCCAGAAGAACTCCTTCCTGATCTTTAATTGCGTTTTCCGCCTACCCATATGTACCCTACCGGAGAGTTACGAAAGTAACGCATACCGTATTTACCGCATTGTAAGTAGACCTTTTTCTATCAATTTGAATATTCCAAAATAACGTCTCGGCTTAGAATTGGGACAGACATTATTACATACAGTTCCGACCAAGTATATATAAAACAAGCTGATAAAATGGACAGCGTATATATAGCAGTACCATTGCAGCTCTACTAATATAATAACTTGGTCCCAGTTCATAAAAATTGGCACCGCCTTATCGCTTGGCTAGGTCTGACCTCTAGCACGATCGTGGGCAGCAGTATAAGGTGTGTCTGCATCATTATTTCGCCACCCCCTCTCCCTTAGCCACGCCCACACCGCTATGCTTCCACCTTCCTCTATCCTCCACCCCAAGCTCCCTTCCTCCCTCCAACCCTTCTGTGCTCCTTCACCACTCCAAGCTCTCTTCCACACCCCTACTCTTGTTTTCTTCCCCCCCACCAGACCTTCTCTATTATCTGCATTCTCATCCTCTTGATCCAAACAACCCCACCCCCTTCTTGCAGCTGTCATCACACTCAGTACGAAATTTTCTTTGTCCTACTCTCCCGACCTTAACACAGCAAGGCACATCTATGAAAGTGTACATAAAAAATGAGGCGACAAAAACTAGCCAACAGACATGAAAACTCTGGCACGATCAATGGCATCACAGTAAGAGTAACCTTGAATATTTCGTCAAGTTTATTCTTTCAACTGCAAATAGTACTGCTGGGGCTCAGTTTATTTTGTTTCTTGAGGGAAAGGGAGGGCGCAGTGTGACTTTTTAGTTTAAAATCTTTCATGAGACGACACTGATTTGTGGTTATTCTTATGAGATTATTATCATTTTGAATTTCATTCTTTTTCAATGGGGCAGTAGCAAATTTCGCTCCTATGGAAATAATATTGAAATTATTATAACATGAAAAGTTTTAACTTTAGCTAAAGAATTAATGTGATAAATATGTCACTGTTTGTACAGATGCAAGTAATAATACCACTTAGTGGGTGGGTAATCATTTTAAACAAAGTTAAACTTACACTTGGTAAAATTTTTCTATAAAATAAAATAAAATATTAAAAATATGTTATTCTTATACTACACAAAAGAGTTGAAAAAAATCTTTATTAAGACCACATACATTTCAAACATTTAAATAAATGTTTCAAAATATATTATTTACAAAATACACAAACTTAATTTTTGTAATCCTTAGCACAACTGCTGAACACGTGTTGTATGACAATTTTTGTTTGTCTGCCACTAATACAAAATAATTGAACTGCAGAATCATTCAGTAGATAAAACACTTCATCTGTTTCCGCTTTCGGAAAGTAAATATAAATGGCGCTTCGGGACTGTTGACACGGCATGGGCATCTTTAATAACTAATCTAGCCTCGCCACAGCCATGGCCCTCTCCTAAGAAGAGACGTTATGTTACAAATGCCACAACTTGCCTTGAAGCCCAGGGTTGGCTTGACCAGCTGATGCATCCTGTTGGACCATAACCCCCTTCGGCAGCGCAGGGGAAGGAATCGCCTGCTTTGGTCACGTTCGGCCATCTCTGGAAATTTTTCCACCAGCTTCTCAGATAACCCCGCACCCCCACACGCTGGCCCTGTGCCTCAGGTATATATATAGAACTCGCAGCCCACAAATCGCTGCTGTGTCGCAACGGTCTGTTGTAGGACATTACACTGCCCGAGTGCTTACCGATGTCTTCAACAGCTACTGTCGCGCACCGTCGAGTTGTAGATTGTAATTCTAACTGAATGTCTGCTGACTACTTCAGTCATCGTTACCGTAGCTGATCGCCAGCTCACCTCCGCGCCTTTGCTTCTACCGAGTCTAGGCATCACTCTGGTTGGCAACCTATGATTGGCCCTAGTCAGGGTACAGGCTGGTTTATGTGTGTTTACTGACCAGTCAATAAAAGACATAATCCAAACTTGGTTGAGTTATTACTCCAAGCTATCTCTAATTCTCAGCCTTGCTCCCGCTATCTCTTGATTCATCATCATACCTCTTAGATTCCTGCACGGGTAGTCACGAGCCGGAACCCTCGTTCCCAAACTTAACATCCTGAAGAACCGTCTCGACGTGATGCTTAGCCAAGCCCACCTTCCTGAGTAGCACAAGAATGGTTTCCTTCANACATCCTGAAGAACCGTCTCGACGTGATGCTTAGCCAAGCCCACCTTCCTGAGTAGCACAAGAATGGTTTCCTTCATTGTACTATTGCCACCTCCAGTATGTGCTTGGGTCTGCCAACGAAGACACACTCGCCAAGTTGACACGAAAGCAGACGCCCCTAACCAGCTGCTGATATCATCTGTGAGGTGCTTGGGTTTGCCAGCAAAGTTCGCTTGCCAAGTTACTTGCTGAAGACCAGTAGTTCAGGCCTGCCTACCCCATCCAACTGCCTCACCTTACTTCCTTCAGGCCATGACTACCACTACAGCACACCCGCTGTCCACCTCTCTATTGACATCCCCTCTACGCCTCATCACAGGGCTGGGCGGGAGAAAGCAGCCAAGCAGGGGCTAGCCCTGGTTGGAGGCCTGGAGTGTCGAACTGGGTGCTCACAGAGTCTACTCCGGGAAGGATAAATCTGCCTGGCAGAGGGGTTCCACCACCAGCACAACACGAGGTCACCAGAGCCTGATTTGGCACATACCACGAGCTGTGTCACTGCTGTCTCCCACCCCACCTACGCAAACAGCAGCTCCAAGGCGGCTCTCAGCCACTGATAGGGTGGTCAGACACCTGAGCTTAGCTCTCGGCTACACACCAACTCTGGTACCAACCTGACACACTAGCCAACGCACCTCCCCGAGCTCAACGCCAGGTGGTTGAGGTCCCAAAACCAGCCATCTCTGCCCATGAAAACAACTACGTCAAAACTGTGACTCCAGCTTCCCAGCTGTCTGAGGAGGAGGGGGGAGAGCCTTGACTCCGGCAAAGACAAAAGAACCCAATAGCCAAGGCGATACTGTTACGGAAAATGGTGGACAAAGTTATTTTACGAAGCGCTTGACACGTGCAGATATTACATTTCACTCAAGAACACACTGAAAAGGCACCCACAATCAACTATTAAAAATAAACAAGACAAGTAGTTCGTGCTCAACTCTAGTCGCTTGGCGCGGTACAGAACAGCAGCATCGATTGGGAGTGTGCGCACGCAGCTCTACCGCAGAAGGGAGGGCCTGCCACCTTGGCAAGGTCGCTTGGTTCCCGCTGTGAACATGGCTATTCCAGCGCAGCAGCAAAGGGAGCTATGCTAATTGTAACAGCATTACGACCTTTTACCCCCCATTATGTTGCATTTGCGTAAAGTCCATGTACGACTGGGTAATGGACCTGTGATAATAAGTTAACTTTTTAATCATAAACCCTCTGATTTTCCTAAGCCAGTAAAAATTGAGTATGTGCTCTCTAAACAAAGTTGCTTGCCGCACTGCATTTAAACCTTTTTTTGGCCACAACCTGTATGTCCATTTAGGGTACAATTTCTCTCGGAAGATTTCAAAATACCAAAACAAATTAATATTTCAGTGAAACAACATATTTTTGTTCTAAAAACTACTGAATACTGACCAATTTTGAGTTTTTGGGGGTCAAAGTCAATAAAATTATGTGAAATTTGATCTTACTAGCAGGTAGACCTTACAGGTCAATTCATGATAAACCAAAACTTGTGATGTATTTTTTCCTGGAATTTGGAAGTAAAAACACAGGATGCGTAAGATAAAGAGGTAAACGGTAGCTAGGGCAGCTGTATGCTCTGTGGAGATGGCAGAGACGCAGACTCACGATGGCGTTGGAGACTTGCAACATCTCCTCGAAGAGGGACTCCTCCTGCTTGTGACGACCACTTGTGTCTACTATGATGATCTCGAAGCCCTCCTTCTTGAACATGTCCACCCCGTCCTGTGCAATCACGACTGGGTCCACCTCTGTGTAGCTGCAACACAAGCCTGCCCGCTCTTCACACCCTCCAGTAGCAACACTACTTTCTATCACATCTATACTAATGTTGTGTTTGCCAAAACCCATTACAAAAAATTCAAACCATAAGAATTGCCAATGTCAAACTGAACTACAAATTTTAGAGTTCACTGGACATCCAAGACTTGTCTCAATGTTTCTTTCATTCAATAAAAATAAATTTTTTTGGCCAATTTTATATGATTGTACTATTATTAAACTTGAAATATTGACAATAATCCTTGCAATAATTTCCTCTCAAATTCCTCTCATTTTCCCATGTTCTCTGAGCTTATCAGCACTTTCATTTCTTAATTTTCTAGTTCACTACAGTCATTATTTTCCGCTAGTGCATAAAATAAATATTTATGAAATAGCGTTTCACTAAATTACACTAATGGTATAAAAAGTACAACCCATTTTTACATCCCCTAATTTTACGCTTCTTTATATTTACTCCATTTTTCTTGGGTGTCATACATTGTTCAAAGCACGAATTACCCTCCTTTTATACCTGCCTGCTGTTTGCACTATTTTTCTTATCTTCTGAAAATGTGCAAAAGTGTAGTTTCAGAGACAAGATGATACAGACTACAAAACGTGAGGTGAGGATACACACATGTGCACACACATCCACGTGCCCACACACATCCTCGTGCCCACACACATGCATCCACGTGCACCACTCTCACACACAAACCATTTTTTTAAAAATTAAATTAGATAAAAATACTGTTAAAAGAAACAGAACTTGCTGATTACGGTGGGCTCGAAATAATGTGCTTACAGACTCAGAAATTATGAAATTATTAATGTCAGAGAATGGAATGAAACCATAAGCAGTCTGACCTTCAAGACATGAGCGTGATGCCTAAGTAGGGACAGCCACTGAGAAACCTAATACAATGACGATGATGACGAAGTGAAGTCGTGGACACGACCCCAGCACCTAACAGCAATGTGTCGCACCTGCCGTAGAAGGGTATGCGGGCCTTGGTGGCATTCTGCTTCAGCTGGTCGTAGGCACCTGCACGAAAAGTATCGGCACACACGAGGCAGGCCTTCCAGTTCTTCTTGACGTAGTGGTAGGCTAGCTTGGTGCAAGTGGTGGTCTTGCCCGAGCCCTGCAGCCCCACAAACATGATGATGTTGGGCTTGCCCTTCACCGGCAGGTAAGGCTTCACTCCGGGATCCACCAGCTGCAACAGACCCCGCCGACATTAACCCCTCGCGGTACCTGCAAGCTTTACTGCAAATGATACACCACCAGGTCTACCACGACCGGTAACGCCGCAACTCGTCACGCAATGCACGCCGACAAAACGTACAAAAATAACACTTTTCACACAGGTGGCAAATATAATTAGAATATCTCAGTTCAGTTCAGCAACCAGCAAATATGAAAATGCATTTCAAAATGGCAGCTTGTCCAAAATATGATTAAAGTTCTATTCTGCTAAAAGAAGGCCTGCATTTTGTCTCTTGTCAATATTTTCAATAAAGCTGGAAAATATATTTAAATCCACATTTGGTTTATGGAGGAGAAAATTTGCATCCAGGAGCTTTATCTACTCGACATTATGCTGCTTTGACAACTTACAGGCACTGGGTCAGAGATCCCTGAAGCCAGAGGAGTCTTTACAGTCGCCCAACAAGAACCGTCTCTACCTGCATATAGGACCACCATGAACATAACACTGGCCCAACATTTTTACTTTGGTCTACAGGAAAAATATATTTCACCACAACATATTATTTGGACATGTAATTTTCACTATTTGATATTGACATTTGAATAAAATTTGGAAATGGGCAAATTCTCTGTAGTCAATACTATACATTGCACACTAAACCTGAAATGCATTTAAAAAATAAACAAGTCGCAATCTATGTCTGAAGGAAAAACGACACACTGAACAGCCTAGCAGGTTCACTATGGTTTTTTTTTATTTTGGACATGAAGAGCGGGTAGCGACAATGTGAAGGTTGCCCACAAAGACAAAGAAAAAACTGCCTTTTGTGTCAAAGGGAAAGCAACCTAGCTATTCAAGGTTATGCCCATCAGGCTATGCAATGCCCCTGCAACATTTGGATGTATGATAGAGAAAGTTCTCCCCTTAAACATTTGCTAGGTGCACCTAGAAAACATCATGATCACAGAAAGGGCATTTATAAAGCACCTGGCATGCCTAAGACTGTGTTTCAGAAAGTAGACATCGCCAACTTGAAATTAGTTACCAAAAAAAGGAGTTTTTCAAAATTTTACAAAAGAGAATTATTTTCTTGCGACATGTAGTGTCAGCCCATGGAATTGAAACTGACCCTGAGATGAACAGAGCAATGAGAGTTTGGCCTCCACCAAATGACAAAGCTGGTCGCCATTTCCTGGGCTTTATTTGCTTAATTCCGTCGATTTGTACCTGGGTTCACCATGATCGCCAAGCCATTTCATGTATTTACAGAGGCGAAAAAAAGTTTGGCTGGACCACAGAATTTGACATGGCTTTTAATAAACTAAAAGAAATTCTGTTATCAACCCAGTCCTGGGCTAACTGAATAGCGAGGGTGAGTTCATTCTGGATACTAATGCTAGCGATGAAGCAATCAGGGCTGTGGTATGTCAGATTCAGGGCGGGAAGGACAGATCACTGAAACACTTCAGTAAGGTATTGCACAAATTTACCCTTATCTTCGACACTCAACCCAAGATCTGATCAAGCTTCATTACGCTGGCTACTAAATTTCAAGGAACCGCTCACTGGATACATCCCTTGCAAGAATATGACTTGGAAATACAGCACAGGTCTAGGCACTTTCACAGCAATGCAGGTGCACTTTCCAGGAGACCACGTGAAATTCTGTTGTCACTGTGAACGCCAGGAGGAAAAGGGTGGTGCGTCGCTGAAGACAAGGGGGACAAGAATTTACGGATCCGAGTCTCGTGATGGGTCACCAACATGCAATGATGAGGGCATTAGGAAAGAAGCTGGATGCCAACCAAGATGGAAGGAGATATCTAGTACGGGCTTGACAGTCAAGACTGATCGAGGACAGTGAAATTCCTGTCAACTGAAGAATGGTATGCTTTACATGAAATAGGAGAGAAATGATAGGAAACACAAGCCCATACAATTGGTCCTACCAGGTGCAGAATCCCAGGAGTTCTACACGAACTGTCACACAGCAGCAAGTGGACAGTAAATCAGACACTTGACATAGTTTGACAGAGATTCTACTGGCTCCATTGTAGGGAGGATGTTGAGAAGTGGGGCTGCCTGTGTAGGAGGGGAAGTTTCTTGGACCATTACAAGTTACTGAGAGAGGGAACCCGTACCTTCTGATAGCCCACGACTATTCCACCTATTAGCCTGAGGACATCAGTTTCGAGAATCAAGAAGCCAGCCCTGCGGCTGATGCGCTTGTAAAGAATGAATTCTTCAGGTTTGGAGTGAGTGTCTCAACCATATCCTGCAACAGTATCTTATGATCTTTGTGGATAACAACCAAGAAGATTGAGACTCCAAGGTTCCCTTCTTTCTCCTGGTAAACACCTCGACACGCCACGGACGTCATCATTCACCCACTCTAACCTCGCCACAGCAGTGGCACCCTCCTACGAACAGCCGTTATGCCACACACGCCACGGCACGCCTTGAAGCCCAGCGTTGGCTTGCCCAGCTGTTGTATCCTGCGGCGTCGCAACCCGCTTCACACCATGTTGCGACTCTCCTACACCTCCAACCTTCGGCGCGTGAGGGGAAGTAGCTGCCAGCTTCGGCCCCCTTCTGCCATCTCTGTGACTTATCACCGCCCGCCATCTCTCTTTACCACTACCTCCGCACCCCACACACTGGCCCTGTGTGCCATGTATAAATAGGGCTTGCAGTACTAAGATTGAGGATGTGTCGCGCCAGTTCAGAAGCACGCCATTACTCTGCCTGAGCGCCCACCGACGTCACGCCTACCTTCGCAGAACGTCACTCCGAGTCAACCGACTTCAAGTCGTCACTGTTGAGAGTCTTACTCTGTACTGTACGACACCACCTCGCTGCCTGTCAGCACGCTGAAGCCTGCCGAAATTCCAGCTACCTCGTAGCTCACCCGCAGTTGACTCGAAGTTGAGTACCGCTGCACTTGAGGTCGCCCTTAACCTGCGTTGCTGCGTCTTCCGAGACACGGTCACATACATGTTGACAACCTAGGATCAACCCTTCAGGCCCTAGTCAGGGTACAGTCTGGCTTATGTATGTTTAATGAGCAATCAATAAATAGGCATAAATCAACTTGGTTGCGTTGTCACTCCCAGCACTCTAAATTTTCTTCACCTTGCTCCCGCTATCTCCTGTTTCATCACCTATCCTAATAACACTCTTGCAGAGATAGTCACGAGTTGGAACTTTGTTCCCTACCTCACCCTTTGGGAATTGTCTCGACGTGGAGCTTGGGAAGCCCGCCTTCCCGAGCAACAATAGAGCAGTTGTCACTTTGGACTATCGCCCCTCCAGTACGTGCCTGGATCCGCCAGCGACAATCGCTCACCAGGAAACTTACTGGAGAACAATAGGCTAACCCCAGACAAGGAACCCTGTTTCTTCATGATGCTTGGGTCCGCCAACGACATCCCGCTCGCCAAGTAGCCATGAGAACGGACGCCCCTAAACCTGATACTGTCACCCCCAGTTTGGTACTTAAATCTGCCAGTGACATCCCATTCACCAAGCCACTAGACTGAAGGCCAGTAGTCCAGGCTGCTTACCCTAACCAACACCCAGCTGCTTTTTCCATCAGGCGGTGCCTACCCCTTTTTCGAAACCCACCATCTGCTTATCTGTTCTGTCACCCCCATCCCCCTCACGTCTCTCCATAGGGCTGGGTAGGGTAAAGCAGCCAAGCAGGGGCTAACTCTGGCTGGAATACAGGAGAGTAGAGATTCAGGTGCAAGGCAGGTATACACCTGGAAGGAGAAGTAGGCTGCTGATCAGAGGGGTTCAGCCACCAGCTCGTCCAATTCGTCGCAGTCTCTTCTTTGGCAGGTGCCCTGCGCCGTGTCACCGCTTCTGTCGACACCACCGAAGAAGCTGACTTCCTTCACATGGCCAGCCAAAGCTGACAAAGCAGTCCGACGCCCTAGCATTACACCAGAGTACACCCCTACATGTGTGCCAACTCAACCAGCTCTGACAGGCACACCTCCCAAGGCCCAGCACCAGGTCAATGAAGTGGCCAAACCTTACACCACAGGCCCCAAGAGCGGCGACCAGTGCTTCTCAGTCACCGATGAAGGGGAA
>NQII01001673.1:223954-284650 GCA_002778355.1 Clitarchus hookeri
CCACCAGCCCGGACCCAGTAGGGTGCAACCTTCAAGGATGCTGTTAAGGGGGGAGTTCAGTTTCCCCGGTGATCTGTGCTGTTCAGACGTCTAGTAGTAGAAGAAGCAACCATCTTGAAATAATATGCCAGAGGCTAGACGGCATCCATGAGTTTGCCTGGAGGCACCTGAAAGTCAACTGTAACCAAATGGAAACATGATATGATCGGAGAATATCTTAAGAGGTTTTTCATGGAAGAGAACTTGTGTAGCTGTACGGCCCACAAAGGTGGAAGGGATATTGCCTGAAGATACAGAAATGCTGAGAAGGCCTGTACAGGATCCTGAAGCAGATCAATGATGTTGTCTACCGGATATGTCGACAAGGCCCTTGTGTGAAGTCTAAGGTTGTCCACATCGACCGACTATGTGTTCTATGAAGGTCCGGCAGTTGGAGAGTCTGTTTGGGATGAACGAACTTGAGGAGGGGGCAGTGCTATGTGCCGACAGCCCGCCCCCATGCTGCAGCGGCAGGTGGGACACCGCGTCTTGACCTGCTCCTCTGCCAGCCCCTCCCCGAGGGGCTGGCAGGCAGCTAGATGGTGGGGGAGGAGGGGAGAAGTTTGACAGATGACATGAACTGGTGTTACCACCCCTTCCCCCTTCCGGAGGGGTCGGCAACTGCAGGCTATTGCGTGAGCTTTCTGGTTGTGTTTAACCTCGGAGCAGACCAACTATGCTATACATACACATGCAGCTGGAGGGTAGACAAAGTGCGGCGAGCGGTGAATAAAGAAAATAACCGGTGGTGAAGGTGAGAGACACTGCGGCAGACGAGAGTGCGTACGGCGGCACAAAGGGCAAAATGCAAGAAGCGTGTGGAGGGAAAATTACATAAAAAGTAGAGTGGGAGCACTCTAGACACTCCAGAATATTCAGGATAGGAAAGACACGTGATGTCTAGATTGAAGTAAGGTGGGATTGAATAGATGAGTGATACAGACTTGATTGTAAATACTGGAGCTGTCAGATAGCAAATATACACGAAGTTTCTGAATTAGACCGACAATAAAAGAAAGACAAAACATATATGACATATATGGTCTAAAGTGAATCCTAAGGGCGGTACACACCTTTGAAGTTGGACCAGAAACACTGGTTTATTATTATTAATTAAATAAATTATAAAACAAAGATCTATAAACACAACACAACACCCGTCCACCACTGTCATTAAATTGAAATTATTTGCTTGAAATAGTTATGGGTATTACCATTATTTCATCTTCTTCTCCACGATGCTGTAGCATATTTGGAATTTAAAAGATGGATTATTAACCTGCATGTCACAATTGACTACACATTATCCAGACATTCAGTGTTCCGTCTCCAGTAGTTGTAATGAACTAGTGCCTCAGATCCAACTTCAAATTAAGTACTGCCCTTAGGATTCACTTTAGACCATATGTCGTATATACATTTTCACCTTTTTCATGATTTAACCTGCAGCCAAAGTTTGTCAATCTATTTTAGAAACACTTGTATAATTTTAATAGTAATTCAATAGATGTTATAAAATTGTTAATAAGGACTAGTTTTTAGTGTCCGAGTTAATTTCTGTCAGGTGACGGACGTTGTCTAGTGATCCCCTTAAGGACCCAATGTAAATAGTACAACGGAACTTCATCTTTGTTTAGTGCATTATTGTGTTTGTAATATTGGAACGTTGGCACTGTGACAGACATTTGTTTTCTCCAGTCAATGAATAATTGCAAGATTCGGTGTAGATGGTCAAAGATTTGAAAATTTTAGCGTAATAATGATGGAACATATGTAAATAGCAAGAGCCGACCATTATTGTCGAGGTTATAAGTAGAGTCTGCCATTATTGTCGAGATAGTAAGTTTGGAGTATTTTTTGGATTGTTTACAAATAAATAACGAAATCATTAGCTTTTCTATTTAATCTCTTAAAAAAACTGGCTATGCCCACGGACTCTGAAAGGTGTTACTATCGTCATGACATTCAACACACTGATGTCTAGCCGCAACAAGTTCTCCAAGGCAAATCGCACGTGCTTTACCTTGACGAGCTCCTTGAAGACAGCACTCTGGATCATGCGCCTCTTGTTCAGTCCGCCCGCCATCTCCTCAAAGTCGATGACGGCACGTACATTCTCACGCAGCTTCTTCACCAGGCGTATGTTCACGTCTGCTTCGAGTAGGGCCGCACATATCTCCTTTAGCATAGCATTTAGGACCTGCAAGTCAATGGCACATTTGCATCACTTTCATTCACAGGGAAGTATACTATAAGGATATAAAAAAAATTTACCATTTGTTTACATTTCACATTGACACTTCTATTGATAAATATTATGAGTTCATTTCAATGTTTACATCTGTTGGTTTAATATTTTATTTTATCATGATTTTATTTAAATTATTTGTCACTTATTTTTCTAAATTTAAATTAATATTTTAATGTCACATATTAATATAATTACTGTTTCTTAATTTGTGCGATTTCTCCTTGTCAAACCATATCATTGTACACTGATAAACTATTTCCTAGGAGGTCACTAATGTTAACTTCTTATAGATAAGATTCCCGTATCAGGAAATAGTTTAATCCTCGATTTTATTCAGGAGGAAAGGGTTACACTTTGGGAAGCCCAGGGACTCTCTCTCTAGACTTGATAGTGATCAGTTCATGTAGAACTATCTCCTACTAAATTTATTATAAGACAGCCCATCATAAGGCAGGGGGCGATGGAGGAGCGCCATCGCTAGTGTCTTAAATGAGAGAGATGGAGAGGGAGAGAGAGAGAGGGAGATATATATATATATATATATACACATACACATTATACATATATATATACATATATTATTTCACACTTTTCTAGGGACAACTGTAAAATGGTGTAAATGGGGGGAAAAGTGTGCATGAAGATGATCAAGCAAACTTGAAGACTTTCTTGAACAGTTAATGTTAATGCACATTAATGAGCAGTAGAGATACTTGTTTAATATTTTTAACTTCCAAAGCATATATCTAATGAATGCCAAGCACTGTTTACTATTTAGGTCTGGTTTTATTGTAATTTAAAGATATTTTGCACACTGTTAATAAGTTTTCCACTACTGTATGTAAACGGTAACGGTTACCCTTTGTTAGATTTCCCCAGTGAAATTTTAAGTTTGATTTATAACCAAATCACAGGATAGCCTAATATATTAACTCCGATGGTCTATAATCCTACTGCAGATAAGGTCTGAAAATTATTTTTTCCAGTAGTAGCACACATTTTTAGAAGTGACACATTGACTTGCAATGAAGCTGTGTTGTACACAAGTTATTGCACTGTCAATATCTGCAAAGTACGGCTTTCCACATTTTGTTGACCACATGGATTAAAATAAGTATAAAATGAAAGAAACCATATTGAACTGCAGTGCAAATGGTAAGAATTTAATGCATTGTAAAAATAGGGAAACTGGTAGGGGCTGACTAAACTGGTGCATTTAAAGAGAAAATGTAATTGAGGAGAATGTAAAATTGTGGTTCTACAGTAATTTTATGGTGATTAGCTTACCTGTTCTGCATTAAGTTCACTTGATTAAATACAAAAAAAAAAAAAAAAGTATATAGCTGGCGTCTTAGTGTATTGTACTTCAGTGTAGCGCAACTATACCAGAGTTATCTGTTCAAGTACAAAAGCAGAGTTGGAAGAAACCATCTTTGTAAAAGATTACACCAAATCTTGCACCATGTTTTACAATATACACCAAGAGTCGTACTTAACCAAAATGTGATTTTATGAATTTCCAGATTAACCAAATCCCAATTCAGTGAAAAATGAAATTTTAATTTTTGCAGCTTACAGATGCTACATTTAATTTATACTCTTAATTATAAACAATTTATTTAGGATATACTTGCAATGTTCAAAAAAAATTATTTTTAATTTACATTTAAATATGCATGCATGTACATAGGTACACAATAAAATAAGTGGGTATTCTTACACAAAATAATGACAACCAAAAATATGTGTGTGCAGTAAGTCCTTGCTTAACAGACAGGTTATGTTCCCAGGAAATAGCAGTTCAGCAAATATTGTTAATAAAACAATTAACCTGCCAAAGTTAGGTTCCTGGATCATGCAGAAGATCTGCATTTTGTGTCGTATTTCAAAAATGGTGCACTTCAGAAAATAATATACCAGAAAAATGTTTAGTTTACTTTAAAATACGGACAGTTTTTCTCTTAACATGTATGTAGTACCAAACTTTGTAAAGTGTAGCGCTATGCACTCACGTGTAAGTAACGATACTTGAGTTACCGCCATAGCTCCCTCGGGTTGACTGTTGCCAGTTACTACCAACTGCTGTCTTGTTGTCTACACATAACCTAAACTAACCTACAGTATGTCCCTGCAAACATAACATAAAACCCAGCTACAGTACATCTCCCTTTACTCCAACACTCAACGATTCACACAGGTTTGTAAGTCTGTACAAGTTCACTTTACATAAATTGAGTCTTCGTGGTGACATGACCCTCCGTCCGCTGCAGGCTTTACAACCCACCGTCATGGAACACTGCACCTGTCCCGTCCTCTACAGGGCGAATCTCCTTGCGACTCAGGGAACGATGCTGCCTTTTCTGCCCTAGGTGTCTTGGCAGTGGACTGCAACTGCTGCTCACCTGACTTTCCATGCAGCTTCTCGTCCAATTCACTCGAAGGGACCGGGATCAACTGCACTCTATTCCGCCGTAATAATCCCTGCTCTGTCCGGACTATAAATGAACATGGGAAGGGGGCCTGTGCATGGACTTTCCCACATCATTTCAAGGTCAGGGATCCACACCCGTTCACCCACTACCAGTTGCCCTGGCACCACGCCTGTTATCAAAGTTGGCTTTGTTGCACTCCTTTCATTGCTGGTCCCAGATGCAAACTCTTTCATTGTCTTGATGCTGTACTGACTGCTGTTGGGTTGCTCGTGTCACTGGTAAGGGGATTCTCAGCTTTCTTCCAAACAGTAGTTCTCACGGTGAGAACCCGTTGTCTAAGGGTGTTGCTCTGCATGCCAGCAATCCTAGGTTTGGGTCGTCCGACTTTGACAAGTTCTTGGCTACCTTGATCACATTTTCTGCTCGTCCATTTGATTGAGAAAATTCAGGGCTTGATGTGCAGTGTTTACATCCATACTCCTCTGCAAACTGTGTAAACTCTGATGACGTAAACCGAGACCCTCCATCGGTACGTACTACTTCAGGTATGCCATGTCGGGCAGAAACATTCTTGATCATCGAAATAACGGTCGTTGATGTGGTATTTGGCAGGGCCATTACTTCAAAAACCTCGAGAAGCAGTCTTGTATAACTATGTATTTCCCTCTGCCTAGATCCAAAATATCCATTCCCAGCAAGATCCATGGGCCTTGTGGCAACTCAGTCATTTTCATTGGCTCTGCTATCTCATGTGTCTGCTCCACACACTGCATGCAATTTTCCACCGTTGTTTAATTTCACTAGAAACAGTAGGCCATCAAACAAATTCTGCCGCTCGTCTGCGGCACTTGGTGGTACCCACGTGTCCATCTTGGATTCTCTACAGCATCTCCTGTCCCAGGCATTTGGGGACAAATATTATGCTTCCATGTGTATGATCAGCCATTAGCATATGACAGTTGTCCTCTATGTGCCCAAAAAAAGAGAGTTGTTATCACCAAAACCTTCTACTAATTGTTTCTTTAGGAGACCACATTCTGCATCCATTTCCTGCACCTTTCTTATTTATTCTAGCCTGGTGTCTGAGAATAGGGCGTGTGCTATTACTGACTCAGTAAACAATTCTTCCTCTTCAGCAACACGGAGGGCCCACTGGTGTCTTTGACAGTGTATCTGGAACATAGACAGGGACATGTACCACCACATATTCAAAACACATTTAACGCATCCTTAGGCGTTGGAGTCTTGCTGTGTACCAAGGGTTTGTGGTCTGCGAGCCCAGGATGAAATTGTGGAACTTTTCACATGCCCAGGTGATGGCGAGGGTCTCTGTTTCAATCTGGGCATACTTATTTTCGGTTTCATTTAGGGCCCTCGACGCATACATTACCGGTCGCCACTCATCGCCTTCTCGTTGTTGTTCCAGCATTGCACCCAGTCCGTATGATGAAATATGCCGCAATTCTTGTTTGGGCATTCCTTTGGTACGGCGCTAGTGCCGGTTCCTTACAGATCTCCTCTTTCAACCTAAGTACTGCTTCTTTCTGAGGTGCGCCCCAAACCCACATTTCTGTTTTGCAGAAGTTCTCTCAATGGTTCAGTTTTTTCTGTTAGGTGGGGTATGAATTTCACTACATAATTCACCATTCCTAGAAACCTGCGGAGCTGATCTGTAGTATCTGATGGTTCCAGCAGCTCTATTACAGCTTGAATTTTCCTATCGTCTGGCTGTACCGTACCCTCACTTATTTTATGGCCCAGAAAAGTAACTGTAGTCACACCGAATATGCATTTCCCTTTGTTGAGGGTCACTCCCGCTCTCTGCAGCCTATGGAGAACTTCTTTCACTCTTTCATTGTGTTCGTCTCTGGTGCTGCCAAATACTAAGATGTCATCGGCTTGGTCGACGACCCCTGGTGCTCCTTGCAATATGATCTGCATTTGTCGTTGATAGTGTTCTGGCCCGTAATTTATACCAAAGGGCAACCGCTGAAAGTAGTAACGTCCAAATGGAGTCAAAAATGTTGTTGAATGAGCACTAGTGTCTGCAAGAGGCACCTGCCAAAATCCCCGTGGTGCATCTAGTATTGTAAAGAATTTTGCACCTTCCAATAGGGACAGCGATTCCTCCACTGAAGGTAACTGGAGCCTCTCTCGCAGGACATTCTTGTTCAACTCTGTATAGTTCGCACAGATTCTTACAGAGCTATCTTTCTTGGGCACTAAAACCATGGCGCACACCATTCTGTTGGAGTGTCAATGGGTGCAATAATTTTCTCACGTACCATCTTGTTTAGTTTGGTTTTCACTTTGTCCCTCAAGGGTAGCGTTACCCTTCTTGGTGTACATTCGTCTTTCAGCTTGATTTCATACTTGTGATTTAATTTCCCCAGTCCTTGTAATGACGCAGTATTCTTAATTTTCGGACTGGGACACGTGTTTAATTTTCGTTCGTTTTTCCTAGCTTTATAATATTTTTATCGGGTTTGAAATTAAAGCCGCGGTGGTTTGTTTTACCGTGATAGTACGTTTATCGGACAGATGTTTGCAGTTTCATTTCGAACGTTGGAGTTTTTATTTAACCGTCAGCATTATTTAGCTTGTTTCAGAATGTGTCAACAAGTTTTATACGAGAAGTTCGTTTATCTGTATTTTGATGGCGCAGTCTTAGTTCCTACAACGCAGTTCGGATGACGCTGATGGCAGATGCCGGATGCCGTGCTCTTATCTTAGGAGAATGGGGCGATACGCCTACATAATAAATACTCGGGGTGTCTATCGCCTAAAAAAGAAAAAGTAACCAACCGTCAGAGAAGACGCATCGGGCGTGAAGAACTTCACCCACACCGGCAAGCACCCGCGACCGTTAAATCTTTGATAACTAATTTTTTTTCGACTTAACCTAAATAATTCTATCAAATTATTTCCGCCGGTGTGGGAGGTCGCTAGGGTGCCAGGAGGGAATGAACATCCCTCCTGCCTTCGTAACATCGTCTTGCGATGCAAGTTTTTGAGACATGAATAATCTGTAAACTACTGTGGCGCTGTTCTGCACTTGCATATTTATCTGTGAACGGTTCGTACTCTGCATACCGGAACTTCGTATGTGAACTGTGCCACTCAAATGATAAATAAAGTATAGAACAAATACTCCGGAACTTGACTTTATTTCCTATGTAATTGGCGTCCATTGTACAGAGTCTCGTATTCCACCTCTGAGCTAGTCGAGTGCAACGGCAACTTAATCGGCTGTGTAACTGGCGCGTCCAACGTTACACCCTCTAAACACATTTTCATACTCTTTGAAGTCCATGATACTTGATGTGCCTGTTACTTCGTCGACAATGTTTAGCCTAACAATGCTCAGTGCTAGTCTGCCTAGTAATGGTACCGTGTGGCCCTGGACCACAAATATTTCCTGTACCGTTTGTTTGTCCTCGTCTCTTGTGCTGTACCCAACACTTCCACGGCCTTCCTGCACCAAAAAGCTTTCTACTTGTTCACCTTACAGGCAATTTAGTTTTTAACACAGTCCCTCCCCCATGACGGTCACATCAGCCCCTGTATCAATTTCGAACACAGCACCCATACCTTGTATCTTCACTGCCACTGTCCAGGCCTTCTTTGCACACGAGACTTCCTCCATATAGTCCTCTGCTTCTTCCACTTCTTCCAGTCCTTTTGTTTTGTAGCACATGCTTAAATGACCTGTCTGACCACACTCATAGCAAGAAGCCTTGTTTTCTGGACACCAAAACCAGGGATGCTCTGGCGACTTACCACATTTTGAGCAACTACCTTGTTGGCGCTGTTTAGTCTGGTAGCCTTCTTTCTGGGAGGGCTCACCTATGTGGTAAATGGGTGGTGTTCTGGCGTTCTTAGTCAGTTTTACTGCTTCAACACGAGTCTCAGCAGTATTACGCACTGTCTGTTGCTGATGCTTAACTGTTTTAGACTGACGTATTCGCCGAATGGTTTTGTCCAATTTCAACAAATCATGATCCAATTGTAGTGTTTCGGACAGCACCTCGTTTGCTACTCCAATCACGAGGACCGTAATAATTAGTTTGTCTTTCAACGTATGAAGTTCGCACGTTTCTGCCAGCTTAAAGACATCATTGATGAATGCATCTGCCGACTCGCCACCCATTTGTCGTCGCTTCAAAAACTTGGCTTCCTCATAACTATGTTTTTTTCACAGTGTAGAACGTGGCCTTTTTTAAAAATTATTATTATTATTACCATTTCATACTTCTTACTCTCCTCTGCAGTTAGGGCAAACGAATCCAGCATTTCTTCCACCTCCCGCCCCATGCAACATAGCAGCATATTAACTTGGCCATCTTCTGATTTTTTCTCCAGTTCAAACAGCTTGATTCACTTGCTCCATTCAGTCAGGGTACGGAAGTTAAAATTTTTGGGTAGAACAACTTGGAATTGTGCCTACGCCATGTTCTCTATGCAACTTGTAAACACAGATACTTTCGTTGTAACATGCCCCGGAATGTAAGAGAATACCGCACGAATATATTACCAGCCAGAAACCAATACCTCGGAAACATGTTAGCACCAAATTTCCATTCATTTAACGACTTCTGACACCATGTGGTGATATGCACTCACGTGTACCGATACTTGAGTTACCGCCATGGCTCCCTCGGGTTGACTGATGCCAACTGCTGTCTTGTTGTCTACCCACTAACCTACAGTATGTCGCTATAAACATAACCTAAAATCCAGCTACAGTCCATAAAGGACCTATGTTTCTGGTTTAACCGAATCACCCTTGATCCCGTCAAATTCAGTTAGACGAGACTCGAGTGTAGATGTGTTTGCTGATGGAAATGGATCACTTTACGCAAGATTTTCCTCTCCCAGTGAGTTATGTTAGTATAACAATTTTTTCTGTGAATATTCTACAGGTCTAAGTCAACAATTTGTTGTAGGTGCTACATCTGCATATTTGGGGAATGGTGAGAAATTAATTTTTTTTTGTATTGACCATTATATTTTGACTCGTATTGCAATATTTTAACAATTTTCTTAACCATAATAATAACAATAACAACTACCGCCAGGTGGCGAGCTCTCTCAACTCTCCCCTACCCGACAAAACTTATCTTCCACGCCCTTCCTGAACATGAAACCCCCCTCACAGATACCAATTTCTCCCGCAACACATTCCACTCNAACTTATCTTCCACGCCCTTCCTGAACATGAAACCCCCCTCACAGATACCAATTTCTCCCGCAACACATTCCACTCCCTCACAGACCTCACAAGCATAGACTGACTACCCCACTTCGTTCTCCTCCACACCCTCTGAAGCTTCTCACTGTTTCCTCTAAACACCCCCTTACTTAGCTGGCAGCATAAACTTCCCACTCTCCGTTCTACATCCTGTACATTATGACCAGCCTTTCAACTTTCCTCCTGTCCTTCAACAAGCCTCCACCCCATTTCTTTCATCATCACTGATGGCCTACAGTTCCCTTCATTCTCACCATCCTGCCCCTGTCTTCTCCACCTACCCTTCACCCATCTTGCTGCCCTTCTTTACACCTTCTCTAGCTCTCTCACCTCCACGTACGGGTCCCGTACTGCTGCCGCATATTCTAACATCGGCCGTAACATTGTGCCATATGCCTTCTCCTTTACCGCACCGCTGACTCCCTTCAGCACCCTTCCCAACATACCCAAAGCCCTTCTTCCCTTTGCAACCACCCCCTCCACCTGCTTTTTTTCCATCTGATGTCTCCCTGCATTACTATCGCTAGATAATTATATTGTGCTATTTCTTCTATCTCTTGTCCCTCCCATCTGTACATGTCCCTACTTATCACCTTCTTCCTTGTAAACCTCACTACCTTAGTTTTTCTAAAATTTATTGTAATTTTATTCTCCATGGTCCACAACCTTATCCTGTCAATGTCTGCCTGCAGGTTTCCTCCCATCCCCTTCAATCTCTGCATACAATACACTATCATCTGCAAACAATCTTATTTTTCCCCTTATCCCCAAACCCATGTCATTTACCATTATGGTAAACAACAGAGGGCCCAGCACGCTTCCCTGCTGCACCCCTGACGTAACCTCTCCTTCCAACATAAACAGATATCTGTTATTCAAAGTTTCCGACTTTCTTATTGTCAGCTTAGACAGAAAACGTTTTGCTCCCATTCCAGCTAAATTGTAGTCTCAATGTAAAGCTTATGGTATTACTATTTGTCCTTCTGACTTTTCATTCTTTGATGCACATGTTAATAGTTGTGAACTTAATTTATTCTCTGGTAAATCTCACCTTGACTTTTACGAAAAACCTTTTGTATCTCTAAAGTTACCCTTCCTGCAAAAAACTCACTCTCTCTGGCTGTTTGCAACAAAATTTCCCATTGATGTAACATTCTCGTGTAGACTTACAGATAATTGTAAAGAATAGCTGCATTTCCGAAAATAACACAAAAAAAAACCCCCCAAAAAGTGGGATATTTGACTCCACTAATTACACAGAACACAAATTTATTAGGGGCATTAACATATTATGATTGCAAACCACAAAAACGATTGTGGGGAGGGCTATGAAAATCAGGGAAATTGTGGGGTAAAATCACTAAAAATACACCCACATAAAATATGAAAACACGTCAATTTAACATTTTTCCACCCAATTTCTTAATATGTGCCCATCTATACTAACTTAACCTAACCCCACGATGAGTGAATCACTATTTTACATTTTTAACCTAACCTAGAATTTTAGTGTTATAGTGTTTTAGAGTTTTAATCTTGCCTAGGATTTTAGTATTATAATCTAACCTAGGGTTTTAAAGTCACCGTAAAACACACCGGAAGAATGTGAATTTACTCACGTAGGTAGGCCAAAACAACATTAATTCAACAAACTGGCAAACGTCCAGGTAACACCCGCCACATAGACAACTGTCACGCACAGAAGCACTCGTACTTGCACCCTCCATTCTTAAATCACAAGCCTTCACACAAGCAACTCACGCGCAGCAACACTCCACTCGCCACAAAACACACTGTATTGCATCTAAACTGCAACTAACTGATGGCAAAGTCTACACATCCATAGCAAACAGGACTGACTATACAACATGGCATCCAATGTAAACAAAGCGGTCGAACTCCTAGTACATTATCTATTTTATTTTCGAAGTTCTGCTTACTTTATCATTACGCCCTCCTAAGTATGAAAAAGGCAAGGTGTGCAAAAGCCATTTATATCACTTCTGTTGGTCTACTAAGCTTCCTTCAAAAAAGCAGCTGTTCTTTATAATTACCCAACTACCTCAGCATCACAATCTGCCTTCAAACTCTCTTTGACTGGAAGTGGTTTCACAAGCATTGCTTCACATTGCCAGCCCTTATTTGAAGACTTCAGATCAAGTCAACTCTGCCATTCATTTCAATCAGTCTTTAACTGCACTACAGTTTCCCAAACTCATTTCCAATATCACATCCTTCCAACTTCCATAATTACCTCATCTTTCTCATTAAATAACTTCCCAGCGCCACTGCACTAGTTTCCGTCATCTTATACAATTTCTCCATCCCCACCTCCTGAACACATTAATGTTATTCTATAAGTCTGTCTTCAGTTGCTGTGTTTTGTGCACTTATGCAACCCTCTCCACGCACTCAACACATCCTAGCGGTAATTATAAAGAATAGAGATGTTTCCAAAAATCGGGAAAATAATACCTGCAAATGTTATATATGGTTATTAATAATGACACGTAACACAAATTTTAGTGGGGCTTCACGTAATTTGCAGTATATAACATTAAATGTAATAGCGAGGAGGGCTATGAAGATTGCGGTGTTTATGTGGTGAAATATGTAAAACGTATGTCCAATATATATATATTGGGTCGGTAAATTGTATTACATACGAGAATATCTTTTGAAACCAATCCTTGTTTCATAAAACATCATTCATGTTAACTGTTAACTTTAGTGTTGTATTTTTGTTCTCTGAGAGTATATAGTTGTTAAGGTTTTGTTCAGTTGCATTTATAATAAAGATGAGATGAGAAAGCTGTGGCAATTATTAATTGCAAACCGAGCAGAGAGAAAGATTATCGAACGTGGTAGCAGAGCTGGTTTGTAATAATATATGGAAAAATCGCAATCTTTCTAATGAAATATTTGTGAACTGAAGGAGCTTACACGTGTTGGTTTATGCAAAATGGAATCCATAAAACCGGAGGTTGCTGTTCCAGTGTTTGACGGTAGGAATTTTCAAACATGGAAGTTTCAATTTACGACAATCTTGGATGCAAAAAATTTGTTTGATGTGGTTGAACTGGATGTTCAGGAGCCTGTTACTGCTGAATGGGGTAAGAAGAATAAACGTGCTATAGCTAATATTGTCAGTGGTTTAAGTGATGCGCAGATCAGTTATGCAGAAGAAGCAGTGAATGCCAAGTCAATTTTGGAGAACTTGTCTTGTGTATATGAAAGGAAAGTAGCTATTGGCAAGCTGATGATCAAACAAAAATTGCTGGAACTAAAATTGGAAGAAGGTGGTGATCCGATGAAACATCTAAAATACTTTGATGAGCTGGTGAAAGAACTGCGTGCATCAGCTGGAAAGATCGTGGACACAGAAATAGTGAGTTATTTATTGTTATCATTGCCAAAAAGTTATGATGTGATTACCAAGGTTTTCAATGTCATTAGTGGAAAGATGTTGACAATGGAATTTGTCCGGTCAAAGTTGTTACTGAGTATAATAGAAATGTAGATGAGATGGAATGTGGTAATCAATCAGCTTCAACTGTAGAAGCATGTCAGGCAGTTAAGAATTTAAGTGTAAAGTCATCTCAGTCTTCTGCACAGTCCAGTGGTTATGTGAAACTTGATGTTAAATGTTTTAAGTGTAACGAGATGGGACATATTGCTAAATACTGCAAAAGTAATAATTGACAGAGTCAGAAGAGGTACTATAATTGTAATAGTATTGGTCAAGTTAAAGCTAAATGTTATAAGAAAAACCAAGACAAGGGTAATCGTGGTGGAAATTTTGGAAATCTTCGTAATCTAGAGAATAAGAATTCTGGTGGTAAAGATGTAAATTTTATAAATGCAAGTATGGCTCAAGCTGGCTTCAATGTTGATGAGAAGGTAAAGTCTCAGGGCTATCGTGCTGAAATGAAATTGTTAAAGCAGAAATTAAATGTTATGTAGACTCTCGTGCAAATAATCATTGTGTAAATGAGAATTCTTTGTTTTTATAAGTGTTAAATTAAAGAAACCTTGACCAGTAGGTTGTGCAAAAGATGGTGCACAGATGCTTGCATATGAAGTTGGTACAATTCATTGAGTTTTTCAAATGGGTAATGAAGCAGACCTAACCAAATTAAACCTTACTTCACGATAGGTGAATCACAGCAGTGGATGACCCTACACGAGCTTACTTATTATGGTTACCACACTTATTATGTGTGTATTTGCATATGAATGGGTTTTGCAGTTTGTGGTGTGTCGCCAAGGGTTTAGCTATTGCTTGGGGTGCAACTATTTGATTTGTAGCATGCCTAACCTAATTAAATCTTACTTCATAATGTGTAACTCACAGGTGTTCTATGATTTTTTGTTTTCGGAGAATTCACTATTCTTTACAATTAACCACTTTATTAATGACATGCAAAAACAAAAACCCTGAACTGTGTGGAATGCTTTGTTTCTAACATAATGTAAACGTAGACCAAGGCTTAGGCTTTTATTTGCCGTACAATAAGTAACATAGCTTTTAAATTATACGATAAAACTTACTGCACTTTGCAGCCAAGACAAATCTTAATAAATACAATTTTTTACATATTTTAACTATTAACATCTGGTCAACTATGTGTACATGTCTCACCTCTTCATTAATAACAGTTGCATTGCTTAACGACCGCAATGCGGACGTAATTTTACGACCTAAGTCTGCTAAAACCATATTTAATTCTTACACGGGGTTTCAGATCGAAACTAATTGTCTGTCTGTTACTTTGCAAAACTTTACACTCCTCACGCACACGATTGTTGTTTCTCTTAACAAAAACAACGAAGACATTACACGAAAGCAGCCAACACCGGAAATCAAATGCAATTTTATGATATAGTTCATTGGTACAAAAAATTAACAAAGATGATTAAAAAAAAGGAAACTTATTTTAGTTTCTATAAAAAAAATTTGACATGTAATTAATATATATTTTGGCTGTCTGACGTGAACCACTCTTGCGTGGTCTAGCACACACACTAACATCACGTCATCGGCCCACAGTCGCTGCACCAGTGTGGCTCGCGGAACACGCAATTAGTGCTTCACGGTGCGTGTGCGCATCAATCTCTTGGGAAAGGGTCATGACACAATCCCTAGTGATCCAACCGAATGCCTGTGGTGTCCCTAGAGAAATCTATGTAATTAGGATTGGAATCAAGTGTTAGAAGGTGTAGTAAATACCATTAGAATTTTTCGGCTGCGGGCAAATGTTCGTGAAATTAGCTATTAGGGGTTTGCGAAGTAATCACAGAATAAACGCACACCACATGCATATTTAATGAGGAGTAGAGTAGCAAGGCTAGGGTATTTGAAGTGTTCTATATAATTTTCCGAGAGCAACTGTGTGTCTAATCAAGCCAATTAGTGTCGTGGGAAATAATGAGTCTTCCTTTCAACCTGACCGTTCCGGTCGTAGAGTACCACAAAGTTTAACACAACTAAATTTCCCATATGCTCTGCAAGGCACCATATAATCAAGCTTTGTGTTTAAATTAGTGCTCAACAACTTTTAACTCTCTAACGGATTAAGAAAACTTGCTCCGAAAGTTACAGTGCTTTATGTATATATGTTTCAAGTTGCATGTTAATGAGTTCAGTTAATAAAATTACCTCGGGGAGTGGAGCGAGCTCTCTGCAAGATCGTCGCTCACCCGCGCCATCCCCGGCATTATGATTCTACGAGTTTTAGATGCTGCACGTGTGTCGCGTCGAGGGGGACTTTCAAATTTTGTTCTGAACACTTAACTGCAATAGGTTAATGTAATTTACTGGAACTTTTATTTAATTTTACCAACAGTCTTCCCAGCATTCGCAGCACCCCTCCGCCAGCTAAATTTACCAAGCCCAGAGGTTTAATAACTATTGTAAGTTTTCGTGCCATTCTTGGCCTTTATGTACAGTAACAGTGGCTGGTAGGCCTTGTGAGTCAGATCCGCTTTAATTTTCATTGTATTCATGTAACTATGTACACTATTCGGCAATACAATTTACTTGAGTTAACAGAAATGTGTGAGTTCTCATTTAGTGTTACATTCCGGGCCCTGGCCCTATCCAGGAAGTCATTGATGCCTCTAGGAGGCATTCTTCAGTTATAAGGTTAAATTATAATATTAAGGTGTGCTAGGGAGCCTGGATACACCTGCTATATATTACGTTTTCCTGTAAATTAAATTACATTTTCATGTAAATTTGTACAGTGTGTGTCAGGTGAGACTGCTACATGGTCGTTCGGCCCACGGTCCTGAGAACTGTGACTTCGTGCTCATCCAATGAGCTACTGCCCATTCTATTCGAAATAATGATATTGTGTAATATTCTCATTTTCTTAACATTGTCTCTGGACGACGTCCGCATAACTATCCCCAACCACTCAGGTAACGTCAAATGGCTTGCCCAACTAGGTGTAGATAAAATAAAGCGTAACAAACGTGTGTGTATAAATCCTGAGAAGAAAGGACAGCCAGGCTTAAAACTCTCCATTTCTTCTTCTTGACTAGGAAGAACGCAGTCCGCGCCACCATTTTGTGGTGTAGGTCAGGTCCGCGCGGGACAATACACTCTGACGTTACAGTCAACCGGTCATCAAGCACGCACAACCTCGGTCGACCACGCAGCGGTAAACAACCGGACCGGGCGATATGCTCCACTTGCGCGAGGAGCCCGCCAACTGCAAAGGTCACGGCCTTCTGGGAAGATGTTCCGCGATTACAACTAAGAACCAGACTACCACTTTGCATCGACCATGTGATCCGTGTGCAACCTCAACGTGTGATATACAAAAGACTATTGAGAAATTGAGTACAATACAACTGTACCACCCACTTGTCGGAAGTGTGATCAGTGCGGCAAACCCCGAACACTCGATCGCTTCGACAAATATAAAAGATGCAGAGGCATATGCAGGTGCCCGCCGACCAAATACGATGCATACTTCCTGCCTCCAATCGCTTCCACAGCATCGCCTACCGCTGTGCGCGATCCACGTATACGGGAGTTGGCACAGACTCCGTGTGCTGTGCTACATGCCAGTGTGTAATACATACGAGTAACTTACACCACACAGAATGGATTACCCTGCAGCACCATCAGTTCCAGTGCTTGCAATGCACGGAACAGTGGACAACACACCAGCCAGAACTCCCAGAGCACGAGCTTCAGCAAGCAACCGGTGGGTACCCAAACAACAACCAGGGTTCAATGTGCTGGGCAGAAAATTGTGTGAACCCCGAAAAGACGTGCGTAAACTGAAAAGAGTGTCACACGAGTTTTCACCCCACATGTGTGTCCATGGGGGAATGGCAGGCGGTTCGCAAGGGAACGTTTAAGTGTAAACAGTGTCAACAAAATTACGCAGTTCAATACGGGATCATACCGGAACCGACGCGAATAAAAAGAGAAATTGGCGTGTTCACCCAACCTGTTCAGAGATTATATAACCAACAAACCCAGCGAATGGAACTCATGCTACCCATGCCCACATGGCAGGAAATGATAGTAGCCGGCGGGACACATTTCGAAACACTTGGGCCATCAGCCCCCGAGTACAGGACAGGCCTAACCAGGCAAAATTTCTTGACACCCGCCAAATTTCAGACACTCCCAAACTTTTCTGACCAGACACCTAAGGACTCACGTGGCATTCCTCAAAGAGTGCACTAACCGATTACAAGGGTACGTGGTTAGCGAGGAAGAGTGGGCGAGTGTCATCGGGAACCAACTACTCGGGGAAGTAAAAGCATGGCGGGGTCTGTCACAGAATACATGTCCTGGGGACAATTCGTACCCAAATTTATGGTCAGATACGCGAATATGTGTACCACGTTAAAACAACAGGTCAGCCTGTTTACCGAGGAACAAGGCGCCACTGAAGACCTGGACATATTCGTAAGTTAAAAGTTAAGTCTAACCGACAGACATTATCCACATTTCCCGGAGGAAGACATGCTCGAAACGATCGTGGAAATGGTGAGACACGAATACCGACCGACTTTATGGCCCTTGGCTTTCAACGGAACAGAACACTTCCTAAGAACAGCGGTGGGTGTAGCACGAGACACGGAGAAGCGTGAGGCGGCAAACCTTAATGCGTGCGGTGAAGGCGGGTGGACAGATGTGCGGAGCAATACTGTGGACACCAGGACATCCGAAGGGAAAAGTGGCATAAGGGACAATCCATAAATTCAGGACATCAACAGTTGGAAGGGCCCGCTAAATCTGCCTCACTGCCGCGTATGTAAGGACGAACAAAATACCGCTTGCACAAAATGTACCCGAACTGGGCGAGTGAACCGCAGGGAAACGACAAAGCAGAGTAGGGCAAATTGAGGCCGCCCTCTCCACCATTGTCGCAACCGAAACTCCCGAAACTACCAATAACCAACATATCAATTATTATCTAGGCCAGGTTAGCTCCACCAGTGATCAGCTAATCAGAATACCCATATGTTTGGATGAGTGGGATATCGCTGACTTAATCGATACGGCCGCGTCGCATAACTTCGTGCGGGCGGAGTTAATAAGCCAACAGCTAATCACCAGGAACAAACAAATCGTACAATTGGCCACATTGAACGGGATCAGTGGATGTTTGGGTGAAGTCCAAGCGGAAATACATATTCGTGACTGTTCTGTGGACATCATTGCCCTCGTCTCCTACGAGATGACCTGATTCTAGCAGTTCTGTGGCTTAGAAAACACAAAGCCATTATTGAAATCGTCATGGACCTCATTCACTTCGGTTTGACCGAACGGAAAATGGTTTACAATCTAGGGCATCGCAGAGAAAACAGGGAACAATCTGTCCAACTAGACACGGTCAACCATGCCATACCTGTGGAACATAGGGACGCGATCCAGCGAGTCTTGACCGAACAACAGGACATATTTGCCATGGCAGACCCCTTAAAAGAACGAGAGTGGTATAATATGCGATACCACTCACCAAAATTGAAACCCTCTGGTCAGCCCCTCGTTATTATGATCCTTATTACCTGAGGATTATTAATGAACAAATCGAGGAAATGAATAGGGAAGGATTAATATAACTCTCGGAAAGCAATTACAACTCAGTTATCACTCTGGGCCCCAAGAAAGACGGGAGCTGGAGGTTTTGCGTGAACTTCTACCCGCTCAACCAAGTGACCGAAAGTGCACCCCCCCACCCTTAATCAGTGTGAACTCTGCACTAAGCATGTTAGAGGATGCCAAGGGTTTATCTCTCCTTGACCTGAGAAGAGCCTATTGGCAAGTAACAGTACGACCCGAAGACCGCCACAAGACCACATTCACTGATCCCTTTTTCAATTTTGTGCCATGCCCTCTGGGCTGAAATGTGTTCCCCTCCACCTTCCAGAGCATGATAGTTCACGTCCTGGATAGCTTGATAGGGGTGTGTACGCCCGCACACTTAGACGACTTCGTGATCTAGTCAAAAACGTGGGAAGAACACGTACCACACCTATCCCTCGTCTTGGTACGACTGACTATCAATGGGTTAACGTGTGCCAATGGAAAATGTCATATAGGGAAAACATGTCCTCAATACCTTGGCCACATGGTTGATGCTGAGGGTGTCTAGCCCAACCACGAACAATTGAGGCTAATTCAAGATTATCCCACACCCGACATGTGCAAATGCCTGCGAACATATTTCGGGCTTATAAACTGGTTAAGGCACTACATACAAGACTGCTGGGGTAGCATGGGCGAACCACGTTCTCGCCGATAGCTCGCGCCATGCCACGAGGTATCTCAGTTTACTGACCTCATTACATAAACATAAAACATACAGACAATAGGGCCTTTCAACATTCGGGATGGACATCCCTTAGCTTGAGGAAAGTTCAGAATTTTTTCTTAAGCACTAATTTAAATGCAAAACGATTATGTGGTGCCTTGCAGAGCATGTGGGAAATTTAGGTTTGATTTTTTTAGGGCACTTTATGACCGGAACGGTCAGGTTGAAAGAATGACTAATTATTTTCCACATCACTAATTAGCTTGATTAGACACACAATTACACTCGAAAAATTATATAGAACACTTCTAATGCTCTAGCCTTGGTACTCTACACCTAATTAAATATGCATGTGGTGTGCAATTATTCTGCGATTACTTCGCAATCCCGTAAGGGAGAATTTCACGAACATGTGCTTGTGGGCGCTAAATTCTAATGCTATTTACTACACCTTCTAACATTTGATACCTATTCTAATTACACAGATCTCTTTAGGGACACGACAGGCACTCAGTTGGATCATTCGGTATCGGTTCATGGCCCTTTCTCAAGTGAACGACGCTGATACGCATCGGGACGCACGACGTGCGTGTTCCGCGAGCCACACTAGAGCAGAGACTGTGGGTCTTTAATAATCTTTTATATTAAAAATTATTTACTTGTATTAAAACTAATATTTATATATGTTTTGCACAAAAGTGAATAATAAATTCTCACGGAATGAATTAACTATCACGTAAATATACAATCGATTTTATATGAAGGATATCACGGAATAAATTTGTTTTCAAACTCGTGTGCATTCGGAGGAAGATAATTAAATTTTCGGAGAAAGATAATTACGCTTGACTTCTGTGGCTTGACTTAATACAAATCACATTATTGCACTGAGTCTCAGAAAGTGCGGAGGTCGTAACCCTGTTGAAACAGATAACATTATCCGAGTTACTGACGTTTCCTCATATCAGTTCTTTTCCTACATAATAATAAAAAAAAAACATTACTTTTGACTTTTTAAGTATATGAACTTTACAAAACAAAATTGTAATTTAAATACGACCATACGGNAAAAAAACATTACTTTTGACTTTTTAAGTATATGAACTTTACAAAACAAAATTGTAATTTAAATACGACCATACGGTTTTAGGGATTTACTTGTTGCGTGCATGCATCGCCACCTCATCACTCCACCTAGTCCGGATCAATAAATGCGGTCCAGCCCAGATGAACAAACGTGCGTTAAGAGAAGCTGTCTCTCTCGATGTTCACACGAGCATCGGCAGCCTTTAAATCAGTGAAAAATTATTAAAGCAGAGTGACGAGCGTTTCAACGAATATGTAGACTTACCAGAGTTTCACCTTCAGTCGTGTTTGGTTACACAAGGCCGGAATAATAACTTTAAAAAATGTCTAATATTGATATGCCACTTGTTACCGATGGTAAGATACCTAACTTGTTTATTTAATTATAATAATAGTGTATTGATGTTAGCAGGCACATCTACTGAATTATTTTACGTGGCGGTGCAGTAGGTAAGACGTCCGGCTAGCTCTGTATGCTACTGCGGGTCTGAGTTCTGTCCCAGTCAAATGCAGTGCTGGAGTCTGCCCGATTCTTTACAGAACTGGAGTGTGTGCAAAACAAAATGTAGTTAGTATGAACTTGGGACTTTCCTTTCTTACTTTGAAGTGTAGAATTTATGCTGTACAGCTTTTCATTTTACAGCAACATAATTAAATTTTAAGTAATCATGGTTTTCTAGTGTTTTTTTTTTTTAAATAAAAATATTTGAATTTATTTTTCATCATGCTTGAAGGTACTGTACCCTCAATGTACCACAAGAATTTTATCCCAGAGTTTATTTAGTAGCTCAACAGTCCATGAGAGGAAATTTTGTAATACAGGTACCAGACATACATGAACCCAACTAAGGCACCTGTATTGTAGTGCCTATATTTCATTTTATATTTGAAATGACTGAGGGGAGGAGCCCATTGGGAAGGAGTATAACGTTGATTGCTCTTCGCCTCACATTAAAAAGACAAACATTTTTTAAAAATTTAATTTCTATATAATTTTTTAACATAATTTTTGACATACTGCTGTAGGATAATACTGAATCAGAATTGCATGGCACTGCACTCTGACTGTGGTGAGTGTGTGGGTGCAGGGGGCTCGGACGAAGTGACGGAGTCTGTGGAGGAGCTCCGAGAGCGTCTCAACTCCATGAAGCGTCTGATGGAGCTGGACGGGGAGCGCAAGCGTGCGCGCCGCCACAACCCCCCTTCCTCCACCACCGTCATCGACGGCAGCTTCCTCAGCGTCGTGTTCACGGTCGTGCTGGTGATGATCGTGTGCGTCAGCGGCTACGCCTTCCTCAACCTGTACCGCGCGGTGCTCAAGAAGTTCCCCGCCAAGCCCCACACCGAGCTGTGAGCCCCTCCCTTGCTGCGCGTCAACACCGTCTTTCCGCCCGTCCTTTGGCACAGGGCTAGAAAGTAAATGGAACTCGACAATGTACTACCTGAAATTGTCTTGTTGGATAAAGTAAGTTTGCCATTCTGGAACACTTCACTACATACATCTGCGACAAAACAGATTTTAGGAAAATTGTCTCACCAACAGTACACAACAAAAATAAATTTTGGCTACCAGAAACCTTGGACTGTGGCAGAAAGAATTAGTTTAGTGTTATTAAATCTCACGAGTTTAAGTTTTCAAAGAACTAAAGCTATAACTGTCCCAACCGCAGTATGTTAAACGTATCACATGAGAGGCTTCAACTGAATCCGACTAGGTTACTGCTAACAGTGTTGTTGTTACTGGTAGATAGCATTACAGTCATTGGTTGATGAACCCACAGTNTCCGACTAGGTTACTGCTAACAGTGTTGTTGTTACTGGTAGATAGCATTACAGTCATTGGTTGATGAACCCACAGTAAAACTTTTCTAGGGATTGTCTCCTGGTGGTTACATCTGTTAGAAAGCAGTGCAAGTATTTAGTTTTCCGTATGTTATACCACTTCCAATGACCTTATGTCACAGTAACGTGTACCGATGGTGTTTCTGGACGTTGATGGTCACTGCTTCGGAAAATAAAATACTCAATTATTTTNTACACACAGTAAAACTTTTCTAGGGATTGTCTCCTGGTGGTTATATCTGTTAGAAAGCAGTGCACGTATTTAGTTTTCCGTATGTTATACCACTTCCAATGACCTTACGTCACAGTAACGTGTACCGATGGTGTTTCTGGACGTTGATGGTCACTGCTTCGGAAAATAAAATACTCAATTATTTTCAGGCAGCCTAATATGCAACGTAGTTACAAATACAGTTGTAGTTGCGACTTTAGTCTGATCCTGATAGACCAGGGTCGTACAGGTTTGATTGACAGCGAGCATGTCGAGGTTGGTAGAGTAACGAGGGATCCACGCACATACGACCAAGAGGAAGGTGGTTGGAGGAGAGGACTGTCTACATGCCTATCTTGGCATGTAGACAGTGTCTGCTCCCCGGAGCAGACTCAGTATGACAACTGGCCAACACAGCCCCCGCAGTGCTTCTCCAGCATGGTTACGGGACCANGGGAGGAGCCTATCTTGGCATGTAGACAGTGTCTGCTCCCCGGAGCAGACTCAGTATGACAACTGGCCAACACAGCCCCCGCAGTGCTTCTCCAGCATGGTTACGGGACCACGGCCTGGCACCCGTGGGTGGCACTAGACAAGCCCACAGTTACACGTTCAGTCTAACTCCTGCACTCGTCTGGTGAGTGGTTCCTCCAGGCTGATTTATACGGGCTGGATCACAGAGTGTGGTAATGAACTTCCATATCTTTTGCAAAACTATTTTGAAATTCTTCCAGAAATCATTTAGAAAATGTAATTCAGACTGCCTCTTGTACGAGTAAAATAGCCAAAATAGTTTTGCCTCACATCCAACTTGTAAAACACACACACGTATTTTTTTTGTATTATTTTACAGTAGCTAATACTGTCAGAAGGGATGCAAGTGGTACAACGCAATGCTTTGCGGCCACACCACGAATAAGAGAAGTTCTGAAGTAGGCAACTAAATACAGCAATTTTTCTACAACTGTAATTTTACCCTGGTAGGTTATATTGTTCCCAACAGGAAAGTAACACAGTGATCCTCTGTGTAAGCTGCAAGCATTAGTAAAATATAGATGATATTATAATATAAATTTAATTAAAAACATTTTCATGTGTTACTGCTTGCCGCATATATTTTTTCAAGTTCCTCACAGACACCACACTCGCATTCAGATAACAAAAATGCGTTCTACAAGGTGGTTGTAAAAACAGCTTGGGAGTCGACCAATGGGAAGCAGGCGGACAAGACGACGCATCCACAGCTGCAAACGCTGTCGCAGCTAGTGGCACTTTCTAATGGGGTGGCCTTTAGTGCACACCTCTCAAAAGCATCATCTGTTACAAATAGGAAATGTTTTAAAAATTAAAACGTTATTTATTAAGGTATCCAATATCCTGCGACATTGTGTCTGAGAGCTACGTGAAACTGTTTTGTGGTAAATGCTTGTGTGCAGAGTTATGAGCAGTATGTTTCACTCGCAACTCAGTAAGTGACGACAGTTAGTTGCAGACCAGTGCTGGAGACAACTGAATGTGGTGTGCGCTGCGACAGTCACGGTTGCGCGCCGAAGGGGCCGGGCAGTCCACACGACTACGTCTACTCGCTAGTGTCTTCTCGCTTGCGTGTAGCTCTTGCCATTCCCGTTAAGTGTTCTGTGCAACCCACAGCATTTATTTGGAATTTCCCATTAGTTGTATATCAACTCCTACCATCTCTACATGTCTGTAAGCAATTGTTTGTAATTGTAAATATTTTGTGTGTACATATTTCATGAAATAAATATATATACCACTTAACAATTATTTTTTGTTTCATGCCTTTTGCTATGGTCAAACAACACTTTTGTGTAATTAAAATTTGCTAGAGCGTATTATGTCATATGAACACCTCAAACTCCCATCTTAACTCTACAAAGTAAGCAGCTGTCTATACTTTCATACATTTCCAGAGGGAAGACAGCGTTCCTGCTTCCTGCTTTCGGATTGTTTACTAAGTTGTTCATGCTACAAAATATAAACAATAATTAGTATGTAGTTTTCAAAATATTTTTGGAGTAAATTGCAGTGAGGCTGAAGCCGTCTTTGTTCTGCAGAAATTTTTAATCTGGTACGTACAGGTAGCAAGGTTCAAGGTTGATTCATCAAACTGGGATCAAGAGCGTCTTCACCTTCACATCTCTGCACAAAATCTGTTCAAACATGACAGTTTAGAGCATTGCCAGGTCGAGAGACCCATTGAGGGGTNATTCCTGCTTACGGATTGTTTACTAAGTTGTTCATGCTACAAAATATAAACAATAATTAGTATTTAGTTATCAAAATATTTTTGGAGTAAATTGCAGTGAGGCTGAAGCCGTCTTTGTTCTGCAGAAATTTTTAATCTGGTACGTACAGGTAGCAAGGTTCAAGGTTGATTCATCAAACTGGGATCAAGAGCGTCTTCGCCTTCACATCTCTGCACAAAATCTGTTCAAACATGACAGTTTAGAGCATTGCCAGGTCGAGAGACCCATTGACGGGTGAGGCACTGTGCATTAAGTTCAGACCACATGTTAACCAGCAAGTATTAAGTTTTAATGCTACATGGGAATGTCGCTACTTAGTCGATACATTTTCTAAATACTCCTTAAAATTTCTTGTGTATGTAAAAAAAAAAATCATCATTAACAATGTACACTACTTGCTTCCAGGATAATCTTATTTTATCTGGAATAAATCTCTACCTCTCGAAGGGCGGCTCGCGCCACGCAGTTTAGTCTGCCTCTAGACAACGTCTGTTACAGTTGTAATTTAGAACTCCCGAGGCGCTCTCCCACTAAACAAAACATATAAACAACATAACTAATACAGTTCTTTATACAAACCAAGACCTCCCTTTTCATATTTAATCAATTAAACGTCTTTAAAACACCTAATTTCTACTCCGCCAACACACAAAACGTAGGAACTAGCAAGGCCTGCTCTGATTGGCCGACCTCCGCCGGGGGCGGAGCCCCTATCTCCCTACCCAGAGATGGCAGTACTGTCTCCTTTTTATGTGATGTTCTCGAAGTAAAATTCTTTTAAGAAATACCGCGTCCTATTTTATTTTATGCAAATAAACTATTGTTATCAATGATAACAATAAACAAAGATGCTGCCAACGTAAGTTTCCAGCCTGTCCCAGGACTCGGGTATCTTACAGCGCCTCAGGGATTGAGTTCGATTGTAAATTACAAATATTGATCAAACAACACCATATATATATATATATATATATATATATATATTNCCTTCACATCTCTGCACAAAATCTGTTCAAACATGACAGTTTAGAGCATTGCCAGGTCGAGAGACCCATTGACGGGTGAGGCACTGTGCATTAAGTTCAGACCACATGTTAACCAGCAAGTATTAAGTTTTAATGCTACATGGGAATGTCGCTACTTAGTCGATACATTTTCTAAATACTCCTTAAAATTTCTTGTGTATGTAAAAAAAAAAATCATCATTAACAATGTACACTACTTGCTTCCAGGATAATCTTATTTTATCTGGAATAAAANTATGTAAAAAAAAAAATCATCATTAACAATGTACACTACTTGCTTCCAGGATAATCTTATTTTATCTGGAATAAAACTGTACCTCTCGAAGGGCGGCTCGCGCCACGCAGTTTAGTCTGCCTCTACACACCGTCTGTTACAGTTGTAATTTAGAACTCCCGAGGCGCTCCCCCACTAAACAAAACATATAAAAAACATAACTAATACAGTTCTTTATACAAACCAAAACCTCCCTTTTCATATTTAATCAATTAAACGTCTTTAAAACACCTAATTTCTACTCCGCTAACACACAAAACGTAGGAACTAGCAAGGCCTGCTCTGATTGGCCGACCTCCGCCGGGGGCGGAGCCCCGATCTCCCTACCCAGAGATGGCAGTACTGTCACCTTTTTATGTGATGTTCTCGAAGTAAAATTCTTTTAAGAAATACCGTGTCCTATTTTATTTTATGCAAATAAACTATTGTTATCATTGATAACAATAAACAAAGATGCTGCCAACGTAAGTTTCCAGCCTGTCCCAGGACTCGGGTATCTTACAGCGCCTCAGGGATTGAGTTCGATTGTAAATTACAAATATTCATCAAACAACACCATATATATATAAATATATTTTATAAGTACCATCTCATCTTATCACAGGCAACGTCTTTATTCCGACCTTACGCGAATAAATTCATGGAACTATTCAGGCTCAGAATCAGCTTTCAACAATAGGAGACTGGCTGGGGGTTTTAATAAATTCTCGTCCAGTCTATAACTAAAACTGCATTCTTCAAAATACTGAACTAAAAGGGACAATACTAGGTGGAAGCCTCACTGCTACCTCCTCCCACGATCTCTGTGCAGGCAGAGTCGGAGGGAGTTTAAATATTAATGGGAACCAGGGCTTGCCCTAAAATCACGCGAGCCAGGCTCAGGAAGACCATTTTATGGGTGCGGAGGGAGGGAGGGGGTTAGCCTCTCTTTCCCACCACGTTTCAAATGAAAGACAGCGGATGGACAAAGGCCCTCCACAGGGCTTGTACTACCCCCGCACTGAGGAGCTTGCTCCGGTGATGCAAGGCGGCGGCGGCTCAGTTCCCCGTAACCCCCTCACATTCTGGTTCACAGCAACAATGTGTAATACTGGGAGATAAAACTATGTTTTCACATTGCAGGAAAAAATTAATGAGCCAAGACATTTGTTTAACAACCTATAAGAATGAGTAAAATATTGTATGTTACAGTGATAGTTTCATAGTCTTGCATGTNAAGACATTTGTTTAACAACCTATAAGAATGAGTAAAATATTGTATGTTACAGTGATAGTTTCATAGTCTTGCATGTGGACAGGGGGAATTTTCCTATAAAAACATAACGGTGATGATTCCTCTTAACTTCAGTACCTACTTTATTCGGTACAAATGCCACTAAATTATTACTGGCATTTTGAAAAGTGTATTTTTGTTGTGTGAGCCTATTAGTTACATATTTTTATAAAATTCACAGTAAAACAGCTTTGTTTGTTAATCAGGTTTGCTGGTTAGTAAGCATAACATTTTATACACCCTTCAGAAAAATTTTAACTTGTACTTTACCAGGAGACATATTGGAGTGAAGACACTTGATAGTTTTGAAAATTTCATGGCAGGTGGTTGAGTGAATATGCACTGGTACGAGCAGCGTTGTTCAGGGGCTTAACATCCACATCAGGTGTATTTGGCAGTTCCACATATTAATTACGGCTTAGTGAGATTGTTACACAAGATGTTACAAAATACCTATTACAAGCTCCTATGCTAAAAACCCATGAACCCATTAAATGAGTGAAGTGCAGAGATTTGGGCAGCTTTTTAACAGAGAGGTCTTGAAAGCAGATAAGGGTGAAGTGGGGTAAGTATGGAGCAGCGCCGGAATGAAAACGCAGGGGAAATGGGAAATCCCCGAGAAAACTCGCCAACCAGCGGCATCCTCTGGTACGATTCCCACTAGCAAAAATGAACCCATTAAATGTTTTGAACAATAGCCCATATCTAGATATGTACCATGCTACAAATAAATTCCAATAAAGTGTTTAAATCTTTCTCTTTTGCTGGACGAAAGGGTCACTGCCTTTTGCAGTAACTGTCCCAGCATTGATTGGAGTTCCAGTTGTTTGACCCTGCTTCCTGGCCCACTAAGCCAGCTACGGTACTCAATGAAGAGCTCGCAGACTTCACTGTTAACGCTGTCTGCGTGAAGCACGTTCTACTACTCTAGCTTGACAACGAACATATCGTACCACGGCCACAATCCGTGCAAGTAGATCTTACTCTGACTATGGTGGTCTCGTGTTCACAACTCTTCGTGTAGACCCGAGAGGAAAAGGTTTAGCCGAGTCAGATCTAGTGATTGATGAACTGCCTTGGCCTATCCATCTTGCCCTGAATGTTTAGCAGTGTGTTGAAACCACATCTGTTGGTACATTTCCAATGACGCTTCTTCCAAGAACATCTAGTATATTATGTATGCGTGCACGTAGTAAAAATGTTAAAGTATCTGGTTCACATATTGTGTGCCCCCTGCGTGGCAGGTTTGCATTCTAGCAGTGATTTGTGCCCTGAATGTGATATGCATTGAGAACTAGCAAGTAATCACATAGCTTGTGCAGACCAAGCAAGCCATAGCTGCTCACATCCACAACCTACAGGACAAACCAACTCCAGTACATGCAGCATCACACTACACAGATTGTGATTCCTGCTACAGTACCAGAGTTGTGAGAGCCCTACCACCTTCAAGCAATAGCTCAGAACTCAGATGCTGGGAATTAGCTCGTCAATTTATAAGAAAATCCAGGCAGCCGCCAGGCCTCCAAATAAGGTAATGACAGCTCCTAACCACACTCGTCAGCTACACCGGTAATATTTCAATTTTCCCGCCCCACCCTAGTTTGCCACCCGGCCGCTAGGTTTACTACTAACAGCGCCCTTCCACCATACTGCAGTGTCCTACAACTTGCAGCATGATGAAGTCAGCTAAACATCGCAATCGTGTGGGAAATGTGTCGTAGTTCTTTGTGTGTGTGTGCCTGTCGACAAGTACTGCGCTGTGAGTACTTCAATTCCTGTTCTTTGATAGATTATTTATTAACAATACTTAGAGAATTATATAAGTTAGGTGTGGAGATAACTAAGAGTAANAAGAAAATCCAGGCAGCCGCCAGGCCTCCAAATAAGGTAATGACAGCTCCTAACCACACTCGTCAGCTACACCGGCAATTTTTCAATTTTCCCGCCCCACCCTAGTTTGCCACCCGGCCACTAGGTTTACTACTAACAGCACCCTTCCACCATACTGCAGTGTCCTACAACTCGCCACCTGATGAAGCTGGCCTAGTCAGCTAAACGTCGCAATTGCGTGGAAAATGTGTCGTCGTTCTTTGTGTGTGTGTGCCTGTCGACAAGTACTGCGCTGTGAGTACTTCAATACCTGTTCTTTGATAGATTATTTATTAACAATACTTAGAGAATTATATAAGTTAGGTGTGGAGATAACTAAGAGTAACTTGCAGCTTATTGCAAACTAAGAAGTAACTGATGCTAAAGGGGATGGAAGTGAACTCCTTCCCCACATATGGTCTGTAGAAGGAATGTATGGTCAAATGCACATGTCTGATGTGTACTATGCAGGTCTAGAGCCCCAACACTGAATTGCCACTTAGAAATAGGCCTGTTAGAACCATATTGCATAATACGTTCCCTGCTGGAGTATAGAGCCAAAATCTTGGTTTACATATGTAACAATGTTCGTAACTGCAAAAACGCTTATAAACATCACTGCAGCAAATGTGTTGAGTTTTTGATTAGAACCACTATTTACATAAATACCTCCCTTGAAATTTTATTTAATCTTTTCTGAAAGAATCCTAACAAAGAGATACCACAAAAACAGGAGTAACTTTGGGACAGGATGCAGTGACTTTGAGACACAGCACCTGCTTTTAAATGGGGTTCAAATTTCCGGCAATTTCAATGAGCTATTTTAGATAGCCGGTGGTGCCAATATAACCACTGAATATTAGAAACAATCAGTCTGACATAGTTACCCCAACCTGTCTGCACTATGTTTTTAACTGACAGTAATTTTTTGATGAGAGAATGGATCTGTTGGAAGATTCAACATCTGTGGTTGCGTGATTTTCAGAGTAATGACACAGTTTAAGCCCGTGAATGGGCTATGCACAGAAGATAAAAGTCAGACTACCTCATCTTCAGTTCGTCATGACACAGGCACCAACGCGGGGCCTGTGTCACACAATTATTTTTTACTGAAGTACAGCAACTGTTTTAAAAAATTAAAACATAAAGCAGTTGTGTACAAAATACTTGGAAACATTAATTGTTTATGGCAAAAAAATTCAAAACAGAAAATAACTGGCGGTGATCAGATTATTTTGTCTGCTTGGTCTCTTATTTCCAAAAATACATATATTTACATTCCTCTTCACAGTTTGACTCTCCTTGTTTATATGCCGTGTTTTTCTGAAATGATGCGGTTATCACCCCCTTTTAAAGACATGCAACTGGTCGCAAACAAACATGAAGCAAGGCCGGTAGGTCATCAGACTTCAGAGATAGTTCACGTACCTCCTCGACAGCAAACTACATCGATTTAGAAGTGAAAAGAATGTGTGATGTGTACACCGTCGCCTCTGTTGACAGTATCATTTTAAACAAGAGCTGCAAGAATAGCGTAGCATTTCAAGCTGCACCACGAAATCCCGACAAAATCCCCCCAGATTGTGAGAAGGGTGTTCCTAGTTGCTGGTACAGCCTTGATTAATTGACAGCAGCCTGGGCGTGAACTGACACACGCAGCAGAAGTCAATTACATACACACACAATACTTATAGATAGTAGCTGTGGCCACANGGGAGGGGGGGGGGAGAGTCAGCATCAATATAACCTTTAAACATACAGTATACAGCTATAATTAATGTTTTACTTTAAAGTTTATAGTGTTAAATTTAAACAGTTCAAAAAATCTATATGCTATACATAATGATGTCCAATGTCGTAAAAGATTATCAAGAGGAGTACTGTATTGTAACAAGGAATTTGAACCCAACTTTGTTCAAAATATCAGAACAATCAATTTTATATGCTATTAAAGTGAGAGAATATTTGACAATCTGCAATGAAACATTTTAACATATCTCTGTTAAAATACGGATAAAATGTAAATTAAACTTAATTATTGTTAGAATCATCGTAAAATAGTCATTCACATTTGTATTTACTTATTATGTCTAGTAGAATATTGTGTATCTGATAAGAAGATTGTTGTGTTTACAGTTTTAATTTTACAATTATCACTTAGGGTAGAATATAACTTGATAGAAGGGAGGATAAATTGCATCATGGGGTGTCACACTAACTTCCTTTATAAAGAGGCGTTTTATGCGAGACGGTACAAAAGTTCGGCTTGCGATCCGTGAGGGGCCAACCACTCCACACCACCTTGCTCTGCCCTAAATGTGGCACTCTGCTCAGAAATTAAACATTAAAATGTATAATATTAATGTAATCACAACCCTGTTGGGCAATTTTGCTTATACCTGTACAGATGCAAACCTGTATTATTATAATTTTTTCTTTCTTTCTTTTCTAACCTACTCTAACACTAAGCATTATGTGTGCCCACGGTAGGGACAGGGGATTATTGTGTCTCAGGGCTAAGCNGCATCAATATAACCTTTAAACATACAGTATACAGCTATAATTAATGTTTTACTTTAAAGTTTATAGTGTTAAATTCAAACAGTTCAAAAAATCTATTGAAGTTGTTAACAATCTATATGCTATACATAATGATATCCAATGTCATAAAAGATTATCAAGAGGAGTACTGTATTGTAACAAGGAATTTGAACCCAACCTTGTTCAAAATATCAAAACAATCAATTTTATATGCTATTAAAATACGGATAAAATGTAAATTAAACTTAATTATTGTTAGAATGATCGTAAAATAGTCATTCACATTTGTATTTACTTATTATGTCTAGTAGAATATCGTGTATCTGATAAGAAGATTGTTGTGTTTACAGTTTTAATTTTACAATTATCACTTAGGGTAGAATATAACTTGATAGAAGGGAGGATAAATTGCATCATGGGGTGTCACACTAACTTCCTTTATAAAGAGGCGTTTTATGCGAGACGGTACAAAAGTTCGGCTTGCGATCCGTGAGGGGCCAACCACTCCACACCACCTTGCTCCGCCCTAAATGTGGCACTCTGCTCAGAAATTAAACATTAAAATGTATAATATTAATGTAATCACAACCCTGTTGGGCAATTTTGCTTATACCTGTACAGATGCAAACCTGTATTATTATAATTTTTTCTTTCTTTCTTTTCTAACCTACTCTAACACTAAGCATTATGTGTGCCCACGGTAGGGACAGGGGATTATTGTGTCTCAGGGCTAAGCCCCATACGCCTACAAGGAAAGGAAGTCATGCAAGGAGACATGCATCGCGGCAGCGAGGGATTGGGCTGCCATGGTTAGATTTTGGCCATGAAAACCTCCCTAAGTGTACTCTTTAATCCCCCCCCACCCCAGAGTCTCTATAAGAGAACAAAGTACGATTTACCAGGTAACATGAGGTGATATGATAGAGATACGAGGACAGCTTTGGAGTGTAGAACTGTCACATTTGTTTAGTACAGTCTCAGGAACGGTGAAAGAGACGGGGGTTGGTAGATATGCAGGATATTTCAGGTAATTTCATGGCCACAATGAATGGGATGTACAGAGAAATGGGAAAAAAATTAATGTTATGGGAGAAAGGATACAAGAGAAAATAAAAGGTATGGAAGGGCAAATCAGAAGCAAACTGGGAGAAAAAATTTGCACGCTGAATGACACGCCGGAAACCTTATAGTCGGTGATGAGACCGAAATTTGTAGTGTCGCAAGGAGCTTAGTACAAGGGTAGAAAACCGCGTACATGAAGTGTGACTGGAGTTAAGGGTGCCCAATGAGGAACACAGGGAAAGTATAGCACAGATAGTCAGGGAAATACGACAAAGAGTTGAATAGTCTACAGAAGAGCACGGAGCGCAACTTCATGTTGTCCGGTCAGAAACACAGGCAATAGCAGAGAGATACGACTGAGTAGAGAGCCGCGTAGCACAGGCAGAAAACTACTGCCAGAACTACCGGTATGCAAGTTATGCGAGTTAATTTGCACCAAGAAGTACACACATTTGGAAAGATGCAATCAGAGCTGCTAAAACACGTGTCCCGCAGTACCCTGCAGTGGTCATTACCCACAGTCGCGTTGTCGAACATCAACAGTCTAGTGGTTTCATTGAGAATGCGAGGCCAATTGAATTAGCAGAGGAATCAAACATGTACAGAATTTTCCCTGCAGTGAAACAATGCGAGTGAAATTGTTCTAGTGTCCGATTACAGGTTCCGCAGATAATTGGGCGCTGATTGCCTCACAAAAGTGGGAAACAGATGATGATTGTAGGTGGTTCAAGATAGGCTCATTCTTTACATCTACCAGGGAAGATACAGCGTGGAGGATACAGTATCCATGTCGGATTATGCACGCGAGATAGTCTAGGAGAATTCGTAACTGCAAAATGCCTTCGCACAAGCGTGCCTAATACATCATCTGTCAAAGCACCTGCCCCAATATATTTGAAATGTGGTGGTAACAATATATATTCACAAGACAGAGGCATTGATAGTGCTGCTTGAAAGGTTTCAGATGCAGGGCGACTGCTGGCAATGAACACAGAACCGCAGTGAACGACATGACCAGAACTCCCGGACAAAGGGGAAGCTGATCTATTTCAGGATGGGAGAGTGCCACAGAACAGTAGAAAATACTGGAGAAGCCACGTTACAAATGGGCTTTCCGCCACAAGTGAAAACAGCCATAAAAGCCCGGAGCGCGAGACANAATTAACAGGTTCCGCAGATAATTGGGCGCTGATTGCCTCACAAAAGTGGGAAACAGATGATGATTGTAGGTGGTCCAAGATAGGCTCATTCTTTACATCTACCAGGGAAGATACAGCGTGGAGCATGCAGTATCCGTATCGGATTATGCACGCGAGATATTCGAGGAGAATTCGTAACTGCATAATGCCTTCGCACAAGCGTGCCTAATACATCATCTGTCAAAGCACCTGCCCCAATATATTTGAAATGTGGTGGTAACAATATATATTAACAAGACAGAGGCATTGATAGTGCTGCTTGAAAGGTTTCAGATGCAGGGCGACTGCTGGCAATGAACACAGAACCGCAGTGAACGACATGACCAGAACTCCCGGACAAAGGGGAAGCTGATCTATTTCAGGATGGGAGAGTGCCACAGAACAGTAGAAAATACTGGAGAAGCCACGTTACAAATGGGCTTTCTGCCACAAGTGAAAACAGCCATAAAAGCCCGGAGCGCGAGACAGCAGGAAGTTCGTATGGTCCTACGAACAAGGGCAGTCGGTAAGTTGAGGGTGACAAACCCAGGGAGAGAAATCCTCACCAAGACTGCACAAGTAACAGAATGGAACGGCAGGCACGACAAAATGAGAACAACATTCAAGTCATACAAATGCATCACGATGGGAATTTTAAAAATTAGAAGCCACTCGCGATGATGATCCCTCGTTGCTAGGTNGAAAACTAGAAGCCACTCGCGATGATGATCCCTCGTTGCTAGGTAACACAAGTGAAAGTGGGATTATATATTCACTGTCGCAGTCAGATGCAGATGGATATAGGTGAAGCAGAAAAAGATGAACTCTGGGATTACCCGGCGACACTTGGACGCATAAGCATGGAAAAACATCGGCATTGAATGTAAGAATAAGTGGGCATGCATTCCAGGCACTACTTTGACACTGGGATAAAAGTGTCAGTTATGTGCACATCTGTGTTTGATAAGCTGGTCCAGTGTGGACTCGAGAACGACTTAGTCACATTACCAACCACAAGAGTAATTTTGATTGGCATAATTGATGCCAAAGTTAATGACACGCAAAGTCATTAGTGGCAGAAATTGAAATGGGCGGAGTGAGCTTCCCAATGAATTTCGTTGTAGCCCTGGACATGCTAGGAAGGAAATTACAATTGGAGTGGACATGTTGCAACAGTATTAAGCCAGGATTGTCTGCCACCAATAAACAATTGTTTCCACGTCAATGGCAATAGTNTGGACATGTTGCAACAGTATTAAGCCAGGATTGTCTGCCACCAATAAACAATTGTTTCCACGTCAATGGCAATAGTTACTCGTTTAAATGGGAAGGGCGAACAGGAATAAATACAGATGCACGAAGGACCAACAGAACCACTCACAGGAAAACAATTTTGCGGCCTGGAAAGCGTACTGCAGAAACACGCAGTTGTATTTTCGCAGGAACCAGGGAAAATAAAATCTTACATCAGTCGTTTCAGCATTAAATCGCACCACGTATGACTACCAGGTATACCCAGTACCACATAAGTTGAGACAGGTAGGTGAGCGAGAAATGCCTAAGCTTTTGTCACTTGGGGGAATGTCGTGGAACAAAGGAGTCTTTGCTGTAGAAATGGGCAACACTTCACTGGATATTGACGGGAAACAAATATGGAGAAATAATGACATTTGAGGTTAGAGTAAACTGTCAGTTTGTAATGATGCAATATTATTAAATATCAAGGTTCTAGCCGCGGTTCATTTTCTTTCGTTTAGCGGAGCTTTGTAAAATATTATGTTCTGACACACAATATCATACTTTCCTAGGGCCATGTTTACTTACACTGATTATTAATATTTTGCAACCATATATTTTTATTATATTTAAGTTTACATTTCACAAGTTTTCTAAACTTGAATATTAAATGATAATAAATATATTTGTATATAATTTCTGGTAATGTTTTTTATAAGTTTAATTACATGTGATGAGAAAAAAAGTGGATATTTAGAAGATTTATTCATGAATTTAGGGATTGTCATTGCCAAGGGTTTGTTTGATGATTACAATCTCTACAACCTCTGATTAAATGACAGTTTCAAATAATCATCTTGTCTGTAATGGGGTACTAAAAATGTNATTACAATCTCTACAACCTCTGATTAAATGACAGTTTCAAATAATCATCTTGTCTGTAATGGGGTACTAAAAATGTATGATGATGTTTATAGACATTTAAACTATTTTCCAATTCAATGGCAAGAACAGGATGAAAAGTGTCTTCCTTAACTATTTTATTAANATGATGATGTTTATAGACATTTAAACTATTTTCCAATTCAATGGCAAGAGCAGGATGAAAAGTGTCTTCCTTAACTATTTTATTAAGAAGTGTTCTAGTTTTCAATCAATTACCGGTGCATTGAAGTCTCCTGTAAGGATGATAAAGGTTTTGTAATCTCACAATTTAAATTCTGAGTAAACTGAGTATTATACGCAGTTACTGTCTAATCATGGATTATACAGTTGTCAATTAAGATATATTAGTTGCAATTTAATTTAAATCCAGACGGTTCTAACGCTGGGTCATATAAAATGTTGAAACGTGGAAAAGAAGAAATGCAATTTTTGTTTATTGCTAAAAGAACACCACCCCTTTTAGTTTACTTTTAGTTTATTAGTGGTATATCTGTTTCTACCTGTTCTGCAAATTTAAAAAAACAACAGAAAAATAGTGAGCATTAACAATGTTGTCATTTAACCAAGTTTCTGTTAAGCAGATTACTTGGTAGTTAATCAGCGACACAGCGCAAACTTCTGATTTGTTAACACCAGACGTGGCACAGGTGCTAGGCCTCGTTGGTAAAACAACGATCCAAAGTCCTCCGCCACCAACAACAAACAGTAACAATTGAAGATTAAATTCTTAATGTGTGTTAAAAAAATGTTTGTGTTCAGGTTTACAGGAGTGGAGATACACACTGTTATAATGCATTATTGGGCGACTGTTCACGATAAAGTGATCACTTTTGAAATTGACCTTTGAAAAACACCACTTCTCTTAATTGCATTTATTTTAATGGGTACACTGACGGGAATACGCATATTAAGGTTGGCTACGACAGAGAAAGTAGTTCCACGTCTTCGTGCTGTATTAAAAGTGTTAGGCAAACATTTATGAATAATGAGATTATTTATTTTACTTTCTGATTGTTTAAAGCATTTAACTTTAAGAAAAAGTAAATTCGTAAAATATTTACCTTGCTCTTGATTTCACTCTCTCACTTGACTGACAAATGAACAAAGTGAACAGGTCTGTGGCAATGTTAATTGTACATATTGATGTGCGACGGCCAGGAAGCTTGGCACGTCACCTGGTCTACAAGGAGGGCTCTTCTATGTGGTTTCAGGTCGAGAACCCTGGGTGGCCTTGGCTGGTTATTGTAGGTGTGCCTTAGCTCGGAGGGAGCAGTTATACAGTCGGCCTGGTTGGGCAGAGGCAGGCTATGTAGGCATCTAAGGCAGCGTGGGTGGCAGTGGATCCTGGCTTACCGTCGGTAGACTGGTGCTGTAGCGGACCGCTGGCAGGCGGCGGCGGACGACTCTGCGGGCCCCGTCCGAGGGCAACTGGTCCAGGGGCTGCCGGGCTCTGNGGATGGTGGCAGCTGCTGGTGCTGGTGTCTGGTAGCTGGTGCTGGCGAGACCCAGTCCCACAGGCAGTCCGAGACTCATGCGGACGACGACAGGATGTGGTGCGCCGGCGATCTTCCGGGGTGGCTTGAACAAGTTGCTAGGGAGGACTGAGTAGTGAGACTCCAGCAGTCGGCGGGCAGCTTGTGCCGGATCCTGAGCAGAAGAAAGGCGGAAGGCCGACCGGGATGGGTTACCTGGCAATTGGTTGGCTGTAGGAGTAGTAGATGCCTTCTTATCGGCCCACTTAGTCCCTCCTCGTTGGGTGAATGGCATTAGGTTACGTACTAAGGGTCATCGCAGCAAGCAAGAGGCAGGAGACAGTAAATTCCCAAGCTAAGAATATCCAGATGCGATAACCTAACACCTCATCAGGCCTGGTGCTTCAACCGGCGAATAGTATGAGGTGGATGGAGCAAATTAGCTGACTTGGGGTGGCTCTAAGGCTTAGTCGTGAGTCGCTCAGAGGCTACCGGGTCACACTTTGACAGACCTGGCACTACAACTGGCGAATTGCAGGCGGTGGATGGGGTGGCCTAGCTGACTCAGGTGGTCCAGTTGCTTCCTCGTGGAGTGTACCTAGTAGAGGGCTCTACCATATGTGTGCGTCAAGTGCACACTGGGCCTACAGTGTGGGTTGTCGGCGAATCGTGTGGTGTTTTCCAACGTACGAACTACCCAGTTAAGGGAGCCTGCAGTCCTATCCTAGTATCGGCTATGGTTTGGTGAGACCCAGTCACCTCAGCCTCTTCCTTGGGGGATGGCATTTACAGGGGGGTTGAGAGGTACAAATCACCCTTGGAATTAGAACGCAGTGTGTCAACTTGACCACATTTATTCTCTGGAGAATAAAAACTGTGACCCATAATAAATCCTAGGCTTTCGTAGTTACCACGCAACTGGCGGAAGTTATGTTACGAACCGGTGAAGGGGACCTATTAGAGCAAGAGCAAACCTACAGCAACTAATAAAGTAGTCGTGAGAACGAATCAAACCTTACTGTCGCCTAGTGTGGTCCTGAAGGGATGGGGTGTAACACTCCCAAGTAGAATGCATGTCTCTGGGGTTGAAGCAAGCTTCGCTGGTAGTAGATTGGTTGTGGCAGAGGGTCCTAGCACAGCAGTGGTAGGACGAGCTGCGAGTTGCCAAGGCAGAGAAAGCCAATGCAATGACAACTCAATGTCAACTGGCATTCCGGGGGCTCGTCTGGAACTAAATACAGACTGGTGTCTTCCTTCGGCTTACTTCGAGTCGTTCAGGCATCTTCGGCCGGCTGGCTCCTTCCTGAGTGGGTGGTGTCATCCTCTGCTGCGCTCCCTTGGCGAGGGTTGTAAGTGGGGTAGCTCCACCCTGCAGGTGGTATCACAGCGCCTGTTTTGGGGCAGGCCGGCTCTGTTCAGGTGGCGAGGCAGAGGTGCATGACTGACGTGCGTATTTAATTGCTACTGGCAACAGTGCATAGTATTCATCTCTAAAGTGCAACAGTCCGGGTTTGTCCCCCGGCGAGAATGTCGTGGCTTCCCACGGGCTGAGTTGACGTCGTAGATGCTTACGTAGTACATTGCCAGCTACGCGTCAAGCGTCAATATGTGGGAAGAATATACAGTATGCATACAAGTAGATGTTAAGCAGGACTTTCGAAAGTGCTAACTTTACCGTGAACAGACTATACTAGTGTTCTGCATCACAGACATGTGCGGGGAAGTTAGCACACAACTTGCTCTTTAAGAAGAATACTATTTGTAAATACTTGAATATTGTTTGCCAGGAAACAAAAGGTGTCTGCGCTTTATGACGCTATCCCACTGCAGTCTTGAAAGGCTAAGGTTTTTTCTAGACATCACATTATGAATACTGGCACTATAGAAATTCTCAAGCAACAAGGATTTTCATTTGTAACAAATAATCTATTTTCAACACAATACAGAGCGTACAATATCAGTGTATGACATTAAAGTTGATACAGTAGCATCGCTACAAATGTCTACACAGCAAGTGAAATAAATGAGCAACACTTTCAGTACAGTATATCAAAGAATACACATTTACATAAAATACAAAATACACAGACACTATAGTTCCCACCAACTGTGAAATTACAACTCCTCTTACGTGAGCTCATAGTGGTATCCATGTAACAAACCTCTGCTGTGATACAAAGAACACACAACAGCACACAAAAATGTACAGTCAACAGAGTACTGGGAAACATTATTGCATCTTTGGAATGATGCCCTTAAAAACTACGTGTCAACTGGAAAACATTTCCGAGTTGCCACAAAAATCTCAAATTACAATGATTCAGACCCGAGACCCATGGTTCACACACTATGCTGAAAAATGCAATGAATCAGGCTCGCAATGTTCATGTAGCCTTTGACAATTAACAACTGGATGTGTGTTGAGCGCTGGCTTCCCTGCGATGCAACACGGCCTGTGAACTGTACTTGGGCCTCCATGCACCCCTGTAGTTCACGGCAGTTGATTCATGCCTGCTACATGCCTGCTACTTACTTTAACGCCAACTCTAGCCAAATCAAGGTGGCCGCTACCAATGATTGGCCACTGCTCAACTCTCACTAATTGTACTACAGGGTTTAGACACGGTATAGTGATGTGTGATTGTTTCTTTACCACATGTACGCTAGCAAGTCTAAGAACATGTCAAAAAATACAAACCATTACAGTAAACACACTTCCATCATGCTACATACAACACTGTTATTGATTAAATTACTATAATGGTAATCTCTCAAAACAATGAGCCACTTAACATGTAAACACCAATTAAAATTGCCACATAACAATCATATTTAAATATCTTTTTTCTTTATACAAATAGACCAATTAAAATTTACCAAAAATTATAATACTGGTTTACTAATTTTTAACACACTGCTTATATTACAACATACTTCATGGCCTTATGTTACGACATACTTCATGGCCTTATGTTACGACATACTTCATGGTCTTATGTTACGACATACTTCATGGCCTTATGATACGACAGGGCCACATGCATAGGTAACCTCATTATAGTTAGAGTACTGGTGTTTTAAGTACTACCTTCTATAAACCTTATATAGATAGCTGAAACTAAGTAAATGTTTTAAAAACAAAGTTATTAAAATAATACTTAAGACAAAAGTTTTACATATACAGGATGAATATAAAAGAATACCCCAACTTTGGAGGTATAAAATATCAAAACCAAATAACCTACAACCTTGATTGACCAATCAAATGAACCGTGGAACCGTGAAGTTTGTTTACCATACATTCATAAATGTTCACTGTGACCACCATGAGCGGCCCGAACGACATCTACGCAATAATCAAACTCGTTTCACGCTCTTGTTAGCATGTCCGGTGTTACGGTTTGGATGGCGTCCATAATTCTCGTTTTGAGGTCGTCAATGTTAGTCAGCAATGGTGGACGAAACACTTGATCCTTTATGTACCCCCACAGAAAAAAATTGCATGGGGTAAGATCGGTCTTCTTGAAGGCCGGTGATGAAGAGCCTGGTCACCAGCTGCTCCTCGACCAATGGAGCATTGCGGCCACGTCTCGTTCAGGTATCCGCGAACAGCTAGGTGCCAATGGGGTGGCGCACCATCCTGCTGGAAAATGAAATCCCCTGCCGCCTCTAACTGGGGATAAAACCACTCTGTAAGCATGTCCAAATAAGTGATTTCAGTAACAGTGGACTCGTGAAAAAAGAAAGGGCCGTAAACAGTGTCGTTGGATACAGCGCAAAACACGTTCACTTTGGGGGAAGTGCGCTCGTGTTCGGTGGTTCCATGTGGAGACTCCTGACCCCATATCCGCACGTTGTGCCTGTTCACCTTACCATATGTATGGAACGTCGCTTCATCGCTAAAAACCAGCTTAGATATGAAGGCATCGTCTACCCCGTTCTGGGCAAGAACGAACGCGCAGTAATCACGTCTCAGTTCTTTATCCCTTTTGGTAAGAGCCTGTACAAGCTGTAACCTGTATGGTTTGTACAGCAATCGCTTTCGCTACACTGTCCATACAGTCGATTGTGGGATTTGTATTTCCCGGCTAGCTTGTAGAGTTGATTTTCTCGGACTACGAACAAACGCTTGTTGAATCTGTTGCACATTCTCTTCAGACACACGCGGCCGCTCGGAACTTTTGCCTTTGCAAAGGCACCCTGTGTGGAACTGACGAAACCAACGTACGATACTCAATCTATCAGGAGGACGATGTCCGCATTTGCGACAGAATTCACGTTGAACAGTTGTAACTGATTCCCATTTAGCAAACTGAATAACACAGAACGCCTTCTGTTGTTCCATCGCCATCGTGATGCGGACTAATGCACAAGACATGCTCATAGTGCTATGACAGACGCTCCCAGTGTCATCTCTCGGCACATAAGGGAAACATCAGACCGTCCCCTTCACATTGACGTGTCAAATGTGAGCTCGCTACCACCTCAAACCAAGAGTTACGAACACCATCCAAACGTATGGTAAACAAACTTCACGGTTCATTTGATTGGCCAATCACAATTGTAGGTGGTTTGGTTTTGATATTATAGACCTTCAGAGTTGGGGTATTCTTTCATACTCATTCTGTACTACTGTACCACAACTATGCACAAGATCCATGGCGAATAAATTATTTTTGTAACAAATTTAAGCTGTCGTAAAAATTTTAATTGTTTGACAATTTTCAATTAATGAGATTACAGTTGAAATTTACAGTGAACATGAGAATAATTTCTTTTAACACCACAATGATTTATGCAAGTATTACTGCACAATTAAGGTATTATTTTCCTTTTAAAACCTAGCTGGTGTGTTTGTATGGGAGGTGCTTCAACAACAATTCTTGGCGTAAACTGTTCTGTTCTGAAGTTTCTCACTGTCTTTTGCAGATTTCAGATGGCCTCATGACATTGTAGCTCTGCTGGATGTTGGCTACTCATTTACTGAAATGCTGAAATTGCAGCTGAACCAACCGATCGTATTAAGCTACAGCCACAATAGTTTCACAGGCAATGTGCCTGCACTCAAATATATACACAGATGACGTGCTCTGTCAAAACATGGTAACTGATGTCTAACTAAAATGAGATGCTCGTTTTTCTAAGATCCTGAGTAGAAAATTCATTAGTATGAACATAGTAACTTTAATAGTGATTCATGTTTTAAAATGGAGCAAAGTTGGTACAACTACATGGCAAGTTGCAGGAACTTGGGAGTAAAACAGGTGATGTGACGAAGATGGTGGCACAGGGACATTTGTTAACTAGTAATGATGCAATTTATTTTAACAAAATTTGTTGGTTTTATTTTTAGCTCTATTTTGTTCATAAAATTTTATTCATAGTCACTTTTACGATGGAGATGCGAGCCACATTTGGTACGCATCTTGTTTTGGCAAGAAAACGAGATTCTTAAACGATCAGCGAGTTGTTTGCATGCTGGTTACTGTTGCGGGCTTTCTCAAGTTACCGAGTGGCCTTGACCTCCCATAAATTACTCACATTGCGTTAACCTCTCCTTGTACTTGTACAAATGGCGCACACCTTACGTTGTTTTGAGATACAACGCACTTATAGAAACAATCATTTTAAAGTGGTGACGTACTGTTCTCGACTCACAAAATTGGAAGGGTGTAAAATAACAACAGAAAATTAAAAACTTACCTCAAAAACCAATGGATTATGTACAATTATATTTAACTGTTACTAGCTCATCTTATTATGGTTTGATGCAGCATAAGACTTATTTTTAATGACTACTAAGTAAATATGTCAAAAAAAATCTCTGTGAAATTGGGAATGAATCTAGTTTTTTTTATGTTCATGAGTATATTTTTTTTAGGAAGGAACTATCAGTAATATCTCTAATAGAATTTTGCTGTTTGCTGCTAAGAAAGTCTTTTGGAAGAAAATAATACAAGTTCTGTAGTATTAGAACTGCAAAGAGTGTAACATTAAAAGTTAAAAAAAATATTCCAGATTGGGATTTATATATAATAAGCCTGCTACCATAATCCTGCTATCATGACTAACAAGCGCATCCTGTTAGACTCAAAAAATTTTCACTAAATAATATTTTCCATGTTTCCTATTATTATTCATATTTTTAATTATAGCCTCTTGCAGGTTTTCGTGCTCATTTTTAAAATTTTAAAGTATCAGTTTTATAATTTTATGTCGCAGAACAAATCGTGAAATGTTTCATATTTCAAAAGCACATTTGTGTTTCATTTTTTATTAGTAAAAACATTGTTCCTAACTGCAGATAGCTGGGAACATGCTTAGCATTTATTAGCCTCGCACATAGGGCTCAGAAAAACATCGGGCTCTCAAACATCTTGTAAAAGAAAAACTTTCAAACATTGTTCATGAATTCAAGACTGGTTTAAGAGGTATTTAAGACACAACCCCTCTTATATGAGAAGTGTTTGCGGGACCGCAAACTAAATGTTTTAAGAGTGCCACCCATAAAATATGGTGTTACTGTTTTTATTTTTGTAATTGCTCCATATAGTTAACAAAAATGCATATTTAAACATGCAACCATGAAAAATTAGTAATATGTAGCTTATTAACCTTGAAAACCTCTTAGAGGGACCGCTTTTCTAAGTGTTTAGAGACCAGTAAACTTATCATACAAAAAAAATTTTAAAAGGAAACTTCTGAAAAAGGCTTTAACGTAATCACGGGTAAGCATGTTATTTGAAATAAAGTAATTACATTATCACATTTTAGGAATTTCACTATTTTCTGGTGCAATGAAGTTTCTAGAGAAAGTGTATTTGCTTTGGTAACTATCTTAAAAAACTATTCGGAATACACGTTACTTTAATAGAAAAAATAATTCAACACTCACCACACGTAACTAAACTCTAGCATCTAAAACATGTTATCTCATTTATTCATCAAGTTATTCACCCTACACAATATGCTCACATGTTTTTTTTTGTATCAGCAATTTTAATTCTGTAGTAATTCTCATTTCATGAAAACCGGTGCTATGGTATCTAGGTAGACCACCAGTCATTTGGGGTGATTTTGTGCCAATTCAGGACAACTCAATGCCTATTCCGGGTAATTGTACCATTCATTACGAACGAAGGCTGTACAGCCGCCACCTTAATGTTTAATTTCATAACTAACAGTTTTGTATATAAATAACACAGTAAAGTGTACACAATCTTCCAACATCCGTGTAAAATCATATTAGGCACACGGTACAAAGTTACCCCAGATTAATGTATGTTAAACTTAAAAGACCAATTCCTCAACAGTAACACAAGTTATATGTCATAAAATCAAAATATGTAAGTATTAAAGCAAAATGTGCACAAAATAATGTATAAATTTAATGAAATTGCGATTATTAAAACCAAAGCAATCAGTAAAATATTCTGGTGTAAACTTTCGAGAATAGCTATTGCTTTATTAACAACAGGATAAAACTAAGTGTGGCTGGCTCGAGATGGGACGCTAGTGTGATGTCCCACACGTGGCAACTGGAGCAGCCGACCTGCTGGGCTGACTGCACCAACTATACAGACACAATTCAACACACACTGCACCATCTCCGAAGCCCACAGGTTCGGTCGCACTTAACAGGCTCTTCTGCTAGCTGCCACTAAGTTCCCCCTCCACTGTCTGCTCGGAAGTGATGTGGTGCCTTCGCCATGCCACAGCAACATTAATCACATACATCAACAACAATTATATATAACATAAAATATTTGAATTTTTTACACTTAAAATGCACATTTCATCAGAAAATTAAATTATTAATTATTGCTAAGGTACAAAAATTTATTTCATTGAGAAATTGAACATGGTAGGCAATTTTTAAAACTAAAATATATTTTAATAAATATTTCTCTGTAAGAAACAGAAAAAAATTTATTCAATAGCATAATAAATAATTAAAAATAATTATTACAAATAGGAAAAGAAACAGAAAAGCAGGAAATTGAGGGGAAACAGGGGGAATGAAACTGCTAGTTGTACAACAATTTCTCCCGGTTCAAAATGTTGCTATGCATGCACATGCATCTGCCTCTTTCGTTCATTTTCTAGCTCACCGTCATTTGCTTATCTTTTCCTCAAAAACTTTCTTTTCCTTCATACTTCTGTTTCACACACGTACATGCGCAAATCCGGAAAATGCTTTACGTCAATCATTGTTGTCGGCACTTAATCAAAAGTACTTGCTGGGAAAATGGTAGAAATGCAACATCTAGTAAAACACACTCTCCGAGAGGCACAACCACAGGAGGTAAACAGCTGCCCCACACGTCACCTCGCACTACTCACCCCAAATGCTCACCAAAGCTTGTTTCCCCATAAACTGAGTATTTGTAACATTAACTTTTCAAAAACATTCCTCACCCATAGCTCTGTACATTTTAACGCGCACACTAATTGATGTGCATAATAAACAATATACCTGTCAGCACACAAGAGTGAGAACTGGCATGCATCCCTATCATCGTCATAGTTTCACTTGGGGCACATTTATACTGTCACCAAGTCCACAGCAATGTTGATTTTCCATGGAGCAGAAGGAAATTTAGTGGACAGAAAATCAGATCTCGAGCAGGGCCTTAATAAAAAGTGGCTGGTCAACCACGAACAGCGTACCGCCTAGCCGACCAGCTTGCGCTCACAACCAGAGATGAAGAGGGATAACTCCCCCCCTTCCCCCCTGACCCTGCAGGGCTGGCCAGCGTGCGCCGAGTGCAAATGCAAAGCCCGACACACACTACGTACCTATAATTCTCTGCTTTATTCCATGTACACACTGGCACAAGTGCGACTATCTATTGTGTGGTTGGCAATCATCACTACAGCAGCAATAATTCTCTACTCTATCTGGCAGATACTATCTGCAGTCTTACTTGCTGACCGAACCTTTGAAAAAACACCCTATGTGTGACGTGTATTTAGTTGTTTCCTATCAAAAGCGTTTTATACATTTGATATTCTAAAAAAACCTTATATTTGGTTAAATTTAACTTTTACTTATATAAATTATATTTACTGTGTAACTAATATCAATAAAAACCGAGAGAAAGAAGGTATGTTGGTAATGCCTAGTAAGAAATAGTTCTCATGCAAAATATTATTAAACAGAGTGCGCACAAATGCGGTGCATTGGTCCTTTGATGTAATTTCCTAAGCTTTGTTTGCATGGGGCGGAGGAATATCCTGGAAGTAGATTTTTAGCAGGGCTTCAGAAAAGTCGGAAGTAACAAGGGAATGACTTATATCATAGTTTTTGTATACAGTCAACTCTATTTTCTAAGACCCCTGAAATAGTGACACTCTCGAAATAACAACCCTTATCTTGGGAACCACGGGAGGTCTTCTAATCAAGAGTTTACTGCATGTGCATTCGCGGTGGGCCTCTACTACTTCAAGAAGAAACAAAATTCTCATTTATTTGTTGCTTTATCTTCGTAAATATAAACAGATCACAATACACAAATATGCATTATTAATATGTATAACTCTTCTTTTTCTTTCTTATTTGTTCCTAAACCTGTACAGAGCAACGGCTAGTGCCTGGTTGCTCCATTGAGGTTCAGCTATGATCTAGGATCAAATACCAGCTTGATCTTGGTTCAGCACATTTGGCTGTTGCACCATTGTGTTCGGCGCTCTCAACTTTGCCTTGAACCGTGCATTTTGGCGGTTCAGGATAATTATCTCGGTTCAAGTAAATATATGAGTGTTTTATTGAAAAATGTCAAAGTTACAATGAAAAGCAAATTTGTTTTTAAAAAAAAGGCATCGTCATTCAAAGAAGCGGTATTAAAGCTCTGTTTGGCACATCAAATTTTTTGAGTGTTTATAAAGCGAACAGAGAAGAATAAAAGTCTGTGCTGAATATTAAGTGAACAGAGAAGTTTGACATGCGGTATTAAACTTAGGTTATGTGCAAGTATTTCAGGTTAATAAAGACTACAGGTTTTTTGTGTTTATTCCACAGACTTGTGTCATATTATCGCAATAAGCATTTTTTTGAATTGGAGTCAGATAATGACGATAATGCATTGAACTGGTGGGCAAGACTTTCCTACATCTTTTCTTTTTATATATATAAAAAAAAAAAGGCATTTGTGCATTTATTTTTGATAACCAAACAGCTGTGATCTTCGGATCATTTTTGAACTAGGATCGGCTGATCCCGGATCAGAGGTCAACGTGGTGCAACCAGGCATAAGCCCTTTCAAAGAAAATTTTTATTTAATACAATAGCAAATATTGCTGATAAGATTTTCTCTTTTTCACACTGAAACGTCTACGTAATATAGGCTGGTCATGGTAAAATACAAACTTTTGAAATCAACCACTAAAAAAAATCACTGTCAGTTACTGCATATAATTCAATGTATACATTAGCTGCCTCTCTATGTAAAGTTGGCAGCAAATTACGAAAAGTACTTTGAATATGAACATCTTATTGAGAGAATATGTGAATTAGTGGTAAATGAAATGTGTTTCTTTGTGTTTTATAGTACATGAAGAGTTGTCGTCTTGAACCTCACTCCCTCGCTAGACATTCACTCCTTTGCTAGACATTCACTCCCTTGCTAGACATTCACTCCTTCACTACACATTCACTACCTTGCTACACATTCACTCCATCGCTAGACATTCACTACCTCGCTAGACATTCACCCCCTTGCTACACATTCACTCCCTCGCTAGACATTCACTACCTTGCTAGACATTCACTCCATCGCTAGACATTCACTACCTCGCTAGACATTCACCCCCTTGCTACACATTCACTCCCTCGCTAGACATTCACTACCTTGCTAGACATTCACTCCCTCGCTAGACATTCAAATCTCCACTACCAGATGACATATGCTGCCAGCTTCAGTGCAAACGCTGGCTGGTCAGTAAACACAACAGAATTGCTACAAAATATCAGGATAAAATTTCCCTAACTTGTCCAGGTTTTGCAAGCAAAAATAATAAAATTTTCAATGGAGAAAAAAAAAAAGTTTCCGAGCATGATCTACACTACAAAGAGTACAATAGTTTACTTGCGAGTCTATATTCTAACATAATGCAAATTAGTTTTCGGTACCCATAAGTTTTACGACAAATTCCTTGGGAAGCTAACGAAAATGTTTGGCCGTACAGAAAAATATATTACATTATATTGTATTACAGGCTTCAATTTCCAGGATTTGTCACCTGCTTCCCTGACATTCCAAGAGCTTTCTTGAGCATTTCAACTTACTTGACTTTTCTAACCTGCACGAGTTTTAAACATATAAAACTATAAAAACTGCCTCCTTTATTAAAGTGATCTGAGATTATACAGTTTGTCAATGAACTGAATTACACTCTGGCCATGACAAAACTAATATGTAATATGTCAACATTTTTACTGTGCCTATATGCGAGTCAAGTTAATAATTAATAAAGCCTGGACAGAATTTGAAGAAACTGTGGCGGAGTGTTTATCATAGTGGCGGTATTGGGTTGCAATCTTGTGACAACGTGCACACATTTATTAACATACATCATATCCGTAACTGGAAGGCAAAATCCTACCGCAAACCATGATCCTTGTATTCCATCAATTGTGGAAGAAACGGTGTGCCATACTTAACAAGAAACATTCTCAAGTGATGAATATAAGTAGTTTCCTGTGTGTTTGGGCATTTATTGTAATTGAACTGGCATGAGGAAGTGTATTTACACTGACATTAGGTAACGATCAACGTACCTACCTTCAAAAGCTTTTGAGATGTAAAACATTTGCCTGGATGTTATTACAAATGTTTTTTAAACAAGTTTTCCATTATTTCACTATAGCTATGACATGTCAGCTTTCTGACGTGCTAATAGCTCAATTATTCAACATTTTATCTACAAGCTTTTCATGTCCATTAGGGGAGAAAATGCTCACCCTGATACTATACAATTGTGACTATTGGGGCACACAGCATAATCAGCAAATTATTTTAGATTTAAGAGCTTTGGGAAAGTGGAATATAGAGTAAATGCATTGTATGAAGAGGAAAAACCAACATACATAAGCTGATATTATACAAACGTTAATTTTCAGGTGTATTTATAATATGACATATTAATCATATTTATCACTAAATCATTTATTTGACTGATGTAGTATCCTATAATTTCTCGAAAAGTGAAATTACACTGTTTCTGTAAAGTTTTTATATTGACAAGTGGCAGAAATTTAACCTGGCGTTTCAAAAGTGCTCATTTTACTTTAAACAGTCTAATGAACAATTGTTGTGTGTACATGCAATAACACTATAGGGACAAAATTCTGTAATGAAAATTCAATTATAACTTAAGTACTAAATTACGTATGGAATTAGGTAGAGAACTGTGGCTAGTGTGTGCCAGGCTTTAATCCAGTTTACTAGTCACCACTGTAGTTCATGTACTGTATTACTTGAGCGAGATCAAGCAAGGGACGCAGTGTTGACCTTTGAACTTGAGCAGATAAACTCGAGTCACACCACAACACTCTTCACCATCGCTTTACTACCGCCTTCACCTCTTCCCCAACCTCAAACATTCTCGGCATGCCACAGCCTCCTGCCATTACACTCCCAACAGCACTCTGCCTCCTTGCTCATTTCATGTTACTGCCACCCATCATTCAAGGACAACAGCAGGTGATAACATGCAGTATGTTCACCCTACACCAGAAGAATACACAAGAAAGAGCCTACACCAACAAGATTATCACACCACAGTCAATTACTCTACACCAAGCTTGTATTCTACTTCGGAAATTAAATTCTTCTTCAAACTAGAACATGTAAAGGTGCTGTAACAGGTGAACTTATACATGTGGTGATGCGAGTCCAAATTCACGGGTCTCCGTGACTGTTCGCTGCTCCACAGAACAACAGCAGCCTCGGTCGAGCACCGTGCCAACAACAAGAACATCAGGTGAGGCCGCCAGCAACAGTATCTCAAGGGTGTTTGGGAAAGCACCCACTTCGCCCAACACCGCGTGAGTCAGCTGACGGTCTCACTTTGATCCGACCATGTGGGCGACACCAGGACAGCCTCGTGGTTCGGATCCCAACCGACCAGCACGTGTGCTCATGCTCAGCGCCGTCAGGGCGTAGCACGCGTGAAAGCGACACCAGGCTTCGTAGCGCCCTTGATCAGGATGCGTACAAACAACTGATGCCATTGCGCAACACAAAGTGTTTGAGAGTGTCAGTGGCCCTTAAAAGCAAAGCCTAATAATTCCCAGTTTACCCCAAGTGTACACCACAAGTGAACTGTGTTTTTAAAACGTAATTTAAGATTACGTGAAAGTGAAGTGCCAACGACTTCCTACTTGGGGCACAGGCTTCACCCATGCCAACCTAAGCTCAGCCCCCACAGGCATCACCTGACTGGAGGCATTTCAGTTTATGTGTTTTTCTTTTGGTAAGGTGAGGGTAAAAGTGTATATGTTTACATTGCAGCAGTCAACACGTTTACGGACTCGGATAGACACATTTCCAGCACTACGTGCACGTAAACTTAACAACGCGAAAGTGCATTGTCATTAGTAATTCAGTAGCTTGTGTAGTTTATAGAACACAAAGTTTTCATTAGGGACACTGTTAAGTCTTAAATTAACTAAGGGAGCTTTCCCAAGTATGCAACTTAATAATTAAGGGCCTAACACTAGTTTGCACTTTTCTTTTACGCTCACGTATTTCCGGCTTCCAGCGTCTTCACGGCAAGTGGCCAGAAAGACGCCAGTAGCCATTGAGTCTAGAGTGGGCAGAGGACGGAGACGGACGTACGTGACCGTGCCTCCCGGACACATCATCTTTTGTAACCTGTCATCGAGGACAATAGTTTGTTTTCTCACTTAACCGGAACATTAACGTAAAGTAACTTCCTTAACCTGGGAGGAGCGTCTCTTCGACTCATGTCGCATAATCGCCTAGGACTCAACTACAATGTAACCGTTTGTGAGAACCACGTCCTATTTTTACAGCAAAAGTCGCAGACAGGCTCTAGTGAGTCTGGCCCGCTCAGGCCGATTGTGACCATTATCAGGAGTGTAGTGACTCAAGAAACCAAACAAAGAATGTGTCGTCCTACAGATTTAAGTTTTCTTTGAGGCCTTGCTTCTAAAAGGCATTTCGGGAGCTGGACCCATCAACCAGCCACTCTCAGGGTTTTAAGTGTTTTCAGTGTAACATGAACTTTTATCAGTGTTCAATTGGTGTGTGGAGTGGCCTTACAACTCCGCATTTAACTAACTTCCCACCAGCTATAACTGTCCACCTCACAATGGGCACCCGCTGCGATATTGGGCTGACCGCGACTGCCCACGGCTAGCAGCCTATCGTACCGCGATTAATACATCATCAACTGAGAGACCGACAACAGTAGAGCAGCCGGTAATAAATCTACAAGAATTCCCTGGTGAGTGTTTCCGACCAGAACTTTGCACGAGTAACAGTGCATCCGCAATGGCCCCACCATTCTCCAACCCCAACCTCACGTCAGTACAAGAAAAAAAATGGAACAGACACTCACAAGTGTCTCGCACAACTTCCTACACACATGTACATGCATGTACGCGCACACATGCATGTACACACATGAAAAGATTGGCCAGTCCCATACCACAATTACATTTGTGTGTATTCTTACTGACCCAGCGAGAGACAATTTTGAACACAGACTTTGAAAGCAAGTACTACTGGCTCATGTGTTTATACTGTATTGCTTTTGTAACTCGAGAGTAACCCTTAACATTGCCTATTTGTCTATATACTAAACCCGTGTCATCACCAGATTGATGCTTCTGTTCTGCCGTTACTGGCTAAAACACTCTGAGAAAAATATTACTATGCTTGAACATAAACACTGTACTTCAACAGCCACATAATGCGTATATAAAGATTACAGCACCAAGTTTAGCAAAATTTTAGTCTGTTTCTTACTGAAAAAACCTTCTGCAGTAATGTTAACATTAAAATGGCATTGTGCACGTGCATGCATTCACACATGATGGTGAGATTGTGAAATGTCTTGCGAGTCACACATGAAGGAAGACTCGCCACACTTACACACCACAGAAACACAGATGATTACAAAAGGACTAGAACGTAAGGAGCGAAAGCCTGGGCTGGAGACGGCAAGGTAAGCCACGCTCATGAGTATAAAACAAAAGGCAACATGGCAAGGAAGATTGAAGGTGAGTGTTAGAGAAAAAGGTAGGGGGAGAATGGTGAATCAGCCCACCCAAACCCAGCAGAAAATAGCAGTCAAATGTGATCACATGAAATCATATCTTGAATTTTCTTTTACGCAACTTTGGTTTTTAAAAACTGTTCTTGAGGTTGGTCAAAGAGAAATGGCCACACACATACCTCATACCCCCAGTATTTCATGTAACGCTGGATGTTTTTTTGTTTGGCAATTCTCTTGTAGCAGAGCCTCATGCAAATTATTTTGCAAAGCCAAACAGTTCAAAGTTTCCAACGAAAGAGTACGTTCAACCAGACTTACTTTGGGGCCAAGACGCCTGACACAGAAACCAACAACCCCAAGCACCTCGTCAATAAGAACAACTTCACTATTCAAAAATAAATGTGAACACATCTTGAATGGGACCATCTTCTCCCAAAATACCTAGTTCGAGGAATGCAAAACTTCAAGTTGCACAACTTTGGCGGTTTACATTTCATATTTACAAAGTTTCCTAACATAAGGGGTGCTTACCAATTCACTAGGTAAACAGAAGAACACCTCAACCTATTCATGATTATCACCACACAGCCATGCAACGTTCGCACTGTGATGTAGGGTGCAAAAGGAACATTAAACGTGAATCAACACTACAGCCTGACGGCAGCACGCACTCCAGCTATTTACAATTACACCCAACTCTGAAATGGTAACTTGGAGTCTGCATCTTCCCGACGCACACGGTAAGCACAGTGGGTTGTATGAAGTGGAAACTCGCAAAAGGACGATGAACCCCACAAGTTTTCAGTCTTTAACTGGCGGAAGCCACCACGTCAGCCTCCGTCTCTATCAGCTTGTGAGACTTGAAGTACGTGTGCACAAACCTCTTGACGCTGGCTTCTCCTGGAACACACACCACAGAGTGTATCAGCCCGAGACTCACTATGGTCACACACGACCCACCCTTCATGTGAACTAAAAACAATGGTAGATAGGGTGCAAACTCCATTTCTTACAAGGTAAATTAAAGTGTGTATTTTATGTTGCATGGTTAAACACACCAAAATAACTTTCCTCATTACAGTTGGTAGCTTCAAAACAATTAGGTACCAACATGATCCTAAGATACAAGCCATACCAGGGGATGAACTTCAATTAAAGCAGCAAAATCTCCCCAACATAAGTGTGAGGCACCGTGATCTCAGCTAGATAAAACCCCAAGATATATAGTTGATATTACAGAAATGGCTATGGTGGTCTTGTGATTATAGTTTTTTGTCAATGGTTCCAAGAGGAAGTACATTAATGATTCCAGAGTCATGGCTGCATCAATAATTCCCAGATCAGGATGCAAATCAATCATTCCAGAGTCAGTTAGCAGCTGCGACACTAATTACCAAATCAGATATGGCGGGAATAGGCCACTAGGCTACAGATTACATTATACAAAGTAGACAGAATGCACAAGTACTCACATGGCAGTACTCGTGAACACACACCNCACGTGGATGCCTATGTCCGACAGACCCAGATGCATGCCATGGTAAAAGCACACGGGGTTAGCATTATGACTAGCCTTCCCGGCCGACCTTCACAGCCATGGGCCCAAGTCACTGTGGATTTAATGGGGCTATACCCAAAATCGTAAAAGGGGCAATATTTTCAGGAATATACCTACCTTTTCTCTCGCTGGGATGAGGCATTTCTCCTCGCCAAAACCAATGTCAAACTTATCAACACATTGGAAAGGGAGTTTTTCCCCTACTGGGGTTATCCCTGCTGCTTGCTACCAGACAATGGAACCCAATCCACCAGAGCAGCGTGGGAAATAGCCAACTACATCTGAGGTGTTCAACTATGGACAAACACAAGTTATCATCCCCAGGGAAACCCAACGGAGAGGTGAAACCAGGAAATCAAGAAAAGCTCCAGATGTACATGCAAGGCACCACCAACAGTGGAACAGCTATCCACCAGAAATCTTGTTCAGCCTGCGTCGTCAACACAACAAGGCTTTGGGAGCATCTCCCGGTGAATTATTACTGGGCTGTACATTACTGAGACCCAAGGAATGGTATCCAGTGAAATGCTTCAAACAGATAAAATACTTTGGGAAAGCATACAACGAGTTTAAAAAGCCCACCACTATCAAGCTCAATACGAAGGCAATAAATACCAGCCTCCCCTCCAGAAACACTCATGCCCGTTGCAGGAAGGAGAACAAGTGTACGTAAAAACACTTCCGCTTAGCAGAAAGGTGGCGTACTTTTATGTGGGCTTCCATCCTAAATGGGAAGAAATGTATATCACAGAAGAAAGACATGAGAATGCACTTTGGTTTGAATACGAAGAAGGAAACTTCCAAAAATTCCACGTAACCCATACCAAGCGAGTCACAGAGCCAGTGATTGAGGGGAATGTCATATTCTGACAACAAAAGCTGCCACCACAGTTCGCGCCAGAGCACGGACTGGAAAGAGACTTGCTAGACAGTGCGGCACCTCCCGCACGCCCCTCCACACCAGGAGGGCAAACTAGCATTCCAGTAACGCCATCGATCTCGCCTGAACCGCAGAGCTCGCACTCGCCAGAGCCAGCACCACCCCCGGCAGGCCAGTCACCAGGATGCCTCGCCCCTGCCAGAGCCAGCTTGGCCCCCTACTCTGGGGGAAAAATTAATTTTCCACGTTCCTCCCAGCTGCGCGTGGAGGCCATGACCTTTACACCATGGGTCCTAACCCGTCTCCCAGTGACAGAGTTTCCGCGCCCAGCCAGCGGTATATCCCGCGGCAATGACATCAACAGCCTTGGAGAGACTGCAAAGCCGCCATCGAGGACGAACCTGGCTGCTACCATAAGACTGTTTGGCGCCAACCACCGTCTTACAGCTGGCCCACCACAGCAGATAAGACTCTGTGCACCCGCGTGGCTTGCTACCTGGATTCCCACTGCGAGCACACCCCTTACAGACTCAGTGCGACAGAGTGCACACTCGACTCCTCACCCGCTGTGAGCCCAGCAACCAAGCCAAGACTGCAGTGAGTGAAAATAGAGTAGCCTAGCCCTAAGTGTTTAGCTATCAATTACTTCCCCTTAGATAGAGAGAGAGGATTAGTGAAAGTGCTTCAAAAAGCACTCTACGTCTGAAAGCAAAGCATCCCTTTCATCACTATGCAGTGCATTCAGCAATGCCCAGTCGTCCAAAGGTATTATCTCTAATCCTTTGTGCATTGGAAATGTAAGCCAAAGGCCTTGTTTAAGCTTTGCCCCTTATGCAAGCACTTGATTCACTGGTATTTGTGCTCTTTTTGTGTTCTTCCGACTATATGTGTAAATATGTTGCAGTCTAACTGCTATGGGATCCTTGTTTACGGCCCATGAGCCAATTTTTAGTTATGTGAGAGAAGCTAAAACACCCAGGCCATGTATTACCCAGTATTGTTTCCTGAGAATTTTGAAGTGCCAAGATCTGTACCTATTGCCCATAGCATGCTTTTTACGTTAATTGTCGAGTTTGAGTAATGAATCCATTAATGACGGTTATGACCAAGTTTAATTATTTGCATAGGACTTACCAGCCATTACTTTTTGCCCAAAGATGTTATTTCTAATCACCAACCTACTTAAAGCACTTCCAAAGCAAGTTTCAGATAAAGTTAATTTTCTCTTTCTCGTGAAACCCTGCAAATTAGGCCAAGTGAATTCTTGCAAATAAATAAGTCAGAATGAATTTATCTAATGGCCTGCTAAGCTTACAATAGGAACATCTGAAATAAAACCTTACTGTGATAATTATGTTGTACGTAACCAGGGCCTCAGTCTTTTTTTATTGTACCATCTGCTCCGTTCCCAAGGGTAGGGTCCAGGGTCCTTCAGATCCCACCTGCAATTTAAGACTCTTTTGTGCTCACATTTGACCTTGAGGGGCCTGCCTGTCTGGCGCTTGAACTGTGTTGCAGTGTATTTGAAATACAGGTTTTTTTACAAAACTATTAAACGTGCGTCCAATGTGCTGAACTATGAAAAGAACACAAACTTCGGACTATGTCTGTCAATTAATTTTAGGATGTCACACACATTAAAAACATAATTTCCAAGAACTCCAACTACGCACAGCAGGACGAGAACAATGCACAAGAACATAATGCCGCTGTCAGAGACGTAGATTTTTTTGTACCAACTTGTCACTGCATATGCTACAAGGCAAATGCAAATGCAAATGCAAAAAAAAAAAAAAAAAAAGTACGGGCATCATAAATTTTGTTATAACGATAACTCGCTATAGCGATAATTTATTTTGCCATTGTCGACTATCGTTATAATGCGGTTCCACTGTAAATTAAACAATTTAAACAAATTCAACCAAAATTTGTATGTAGACAGTATACATTATATGCATCGTATATAGAACCTCTTTTTCTAGCAATTTTGTATGATAGCATCACATAAGAAAATAAAGTTTTTCATGAAATATCTCAGGGACTAAAAAAATTGATTTCCATCAAATTCTTCACACAAGTAGCGTTACCGTAGGCCATGTAAACTTAAATGTTTTATGTGGCTCAGTCAATTATTTTAAAAATAAAGGCACTGAAGATATTTAAGGTTGGTAAACTCTATCATTCGAAACATCAGACTGATTAAATCCAAAGTTGATGCTCCAAATCGAACCTCTGTAGTGCAGTGGATTGAACGCTAGCTTATAGTACAAGATTTTCTGGGTTCAAGTCCCGGGTAAGGCATGTGTGTATTTGTATTGTCTCACTACTGTTGCACAAGTTTCTGGTTTCATTTCTAAAGTTATTGCTTTCAAAGAGGTCAAGTCCTTCCTACCAACTCACTTTTTAAAAACATTTTTGAACCCATGTTGAGGAAAGTAGACTCATTAGTTATATCAGTAACTTCTTGTTTTTAAGAGGACATCTACCTATTAAAATTAATTTATATTTAATTGAAGAAAGTGTAATTTTTGCGCACGAGACAATTGAACACAGAATTCATGCAAAACATTGCAAATTTTAATGTATAGGGGTTGGGGGTGGGTTAAAATCTGACCAAAATATGTATAGTAATCGACCTGCTGTCATAAAGAGCTAATTTCTTGAAAGTGCGAGGAGTTGTTTTAGCAAGGTTCTTCTGTATTTGATAAATTGTACACAATTAATTGTAATTTTTTTTATAAAAATATAATAATTAGTGTTTATAAATTAAAGATGACAAATTATACCTAAGAGAAAATAAGAGAAGAATTACCAGTGTCCTGCTGGGTTTCAAGCAATGTGTGGGACAGGTGGCGAGCCAACACCTTGAACAAGTCCTTCCCACATATTCTGTTGTGCTTGTAGAAGGGCATCATGTGCTTGACGACACGTTCCGCAACAATCTTCCTTTCTTGAATCGGGTCCACAGACAGCCTCTCCCCCTGCCTTGCCTCCTTGTGTTTCAGTTCATCTTCTTCCTCCCCAAACAAGTCTGTCAGCTTCCTCTTCTGGGGGACGGGCTCAGGTGGCATTGGCTGGGCCTCTGCGCTCGCCCGCCTGCCGCTCTGCTCCCCGCCGCTACACACCATCTTCCTCTCGCCGCTGCTGTCCTGGCTGGACGAGTTGCGTCGTGCCACGTAGGTACGGGGCACGTTGATGCGGTTCGAGCAAATGGAGGAACACTCGTCGCTATCGCTACAGCTGCCGCTTGATGCCGAGCCACAACCGAAACTCCTCGATAACCTCACTTCGCCACCTTGCAGCATTGCTATCTCCCGCTTCAGTTCCTCCTCGATGCTTCCGGGGACCACGGGGGATTTATCGGCAGCACTTTTAGGCTTTGACTCTAGGTCTTGCGACTCCACGCTCTTTTCATCGCCTGAAACCCCAGCAGAGTCGCTCGAAGAGCTTCTGTCACCTTTGGAACTGGTCAGGTACGAAGTGAGGGTCTTCTGTTGGTAGGTATCCTTCTTGATGCTGAACGGCTCTTTTCTCGGCCTAGGCTCCTTCTTTGGATGAGAGCCGGGTTCCAGATTGCTCTGCTTCATCAGCTGAGAGGCAGTCATGATGGTGAAGCCAGACGCTTGCTTTTGCAAGTTCTCCACTGTCTTATGGAGGCTCATATCTTCCTTGGGCACAAATGACTTCAGCACTTCGTGGACGCTCATCGCCTCCGTAGCTTTCTTCACCTCATTCATCTGCAAAAGAAACAAAGCATCACTACCCTAGGCCAATCCACACACTGGTCGGTCTCTCGATCTTACCGTATTATGCAGGTGCGAAAATGTAATCAACAAGGGACAGTAAAAACTGTGAGAGACAAACATTATTTATAAGACATCACTCACTTCTACTAGCATACCATCACTTCTTGAATAATTAAACAAGAAAAATGTTTACGTCACTTACATCTCCTATGATGTAAGTTAGAACTGAGAAAGTAGCACAAGCAGGGAGATAATACAAACAAGTTTTAAAAGCTTCACCATAACAAATTTAAAGGTACCATTTATTTGTTTGAGTAAGAGAGGGGAGAAGGGATTTTACAAGCACTGTATTCTGCTTTGTAAATTGTAAACACACACAGGTGGAAGTATTCATGCATTATGTGTGAACGGGTCATGAATAAGTCAAAAGCACAGAAAAGGGGTAGGAGAAGAGGGAAGAGAAGCACTGAGACAATGCGACATCATGCGAGGACTACTACGCACGACGCGGTGCCCCTGCCGTATGCAGCATCCCACAATTTTTCTATATTGTCGCATATCGTTAATCACAGTGACACTGCAACCCATATACTATGGGCGGTGTGAATAAAAACGAGTAGGACAAGTAAATACTTGAATATATTAAAATTACAAGTAAACGCCAAAATTGAAGTGAATAAAACAAGTATTTACTCTTACTCGCGAGTAAATACTTGACAGGCTAGTAAAACCCCGAAAAATGACAATTTTGGTGTGAATAAATGCAAGTAAATACCTCTGTAGCAAGTAAATACTCGTCCATTCGCAAGTCAACCCGACCCCAGACTTGCAGTCGTACTTGTACACGAAAGATGGCTGCATTTATGAACCTGCGTGGTGTGAAACATTATAGAGACCGGCGTGATATAAGTCCCGATCTATCTAAGGGACTATTACGGTTTGAGAGCGAAAACGTAGATTTTCTCACTTCACACTTTCTTGATGAAAACACTGATGCAAGGGGTGGGGGATTAACTGCACGGAAAAAGATGGAAATTTTTCTGAGATACGTTAGTGATCCAGGATTCCAAAGTGGCGTTGCCAACGACGTGGGGGTTGAAAGAAGTACCGTCAGCCGAACATTTTCAAGTGTATTGGATAAAATAGTGTCGAAGTCTGAAGATTGGATTAAATTTCCACGCACTATTGAAGATATGGATCAGGCCAAGGCAGATTGGGCTTCAA
>NQII01001673.1:284759-315361 GCA_002778355.1 Clitarchus hookeri
CAACTGACTTGAGTAATGACGGGGAGTCAAGGTTAGTTTAGAGGCGAAAACAGAACAAGTCACAACAGGAAATGATGCGTAGTATGTGTGGCGCAACAAGTATTTACTTGCCTTTCTTGTGAATCCAGTTGTCTCGCGAGTAAATACTTCCTAGTATACCCTAGGGTTGGCGAGTACACGGTCACAAGTAAACTCGACGCTTTATTCACATCGGTTTACTTGGAGTTTAAATACTCGTTACACTTGACTTGTAAGTAAATACTCGTCGTACTCGTTTTTATTCACACCACCCTATATAGCTGTGGGCTAGAAAACATATTTTTAATTGATTTTCCTCCCAAATTCTTTTCATTTTTGAAGTTATACTTCTTTTGGCACATTGAGGGTAAAAGTTTAGTGTATATCTTATTAACAAATTTTACTTACATTGTGCAGTGAAAAATTTGTGACAAAAATTGTATAATAAAACTTTTGAAAGTGTTTTAAAGTATTTGAGGTAAATTTTTTGTAAGTATCATTTTATTAAGTTAAACTTCTTTTAGCGCTTTGAGGGCAATTTAATTATGTTCTTTAATCAAACGTTTATTAATTGTATTAAATTTCTTTCTTCGGTCATTTAATACTTTTTCCTACTTACATAAATTATTTGCACACGTAATAAAATTTTATTTTAGTCACGCCAAAGAAGTATAACTTCTAACGCGCATACATAAGTACATGCACCCATTTTTTTTTAAAAATCCCCCCATTAGTTCTATAAATGCTGTATTTGCAATAATCCAAGTTTGTAATATTGAAGCTCTAGTGTAGTTACAGCAGAATCCTGTTATAACATTGCTCAAGAGCACCAAGAAATGTCAGCCTTATATAAGAGGAAACTTCATAAGTAATTTTGTGTTGAAAAACATGTGGACCAAGACAAGACAGTTTATTAAGCAGGAAAATGTTATAAGAGGAGATGAAATAACAAAGTTCCACTGTAGTAAATTTTTCAGTAAAACCAAACAATTTAACTAAATCATTAGACTGATTGCCATTATTTTGAAAATACCCTAAGCATTACAGTACACAGTAAATTCAAGTGTATAAATAAACAAATTGGAAACAAAGTCATTGAAATAATGCGTTTGTAAAACATGTGGTGAGTTGAAGCTGACCAACGTGAAGTGAAAATGGTTTGAATGGAAGTTATTATGGCATATTCATGAGCCACTGAATTTGTATCTCATCTGTATCACATCAGTGACTGAAATATACTGTTGTTCCAGTTTTATTTGTACAGTGAGGCAACATGACAGAGCATCTGGGCGAATAGCATATAGTAGTTTCAAATTTTGAAACGTATTCACATGCAATATTAAATAAGAAAAATATGTCGCAATAGGCAACATGCAAATTTCGCCAATATTGTTGAAAATGATACAAACACATTTGTATATACGTATGAAAATAAAAATTCGCCGTTTTTTTTTTAAAAATCGGGTTTGACAAAGTTATTTAAGAATTAAAACAGTAACTTTCACGGCCAATGTCAGGTGAATGCAGAACGCTCTCTCATTGGTTTGACGTCACTAGTCACACGCCGGGGGCCGGCCCCGGCACGTTGCAAACACGCAGCACTAAAGTGGAAGGCAACTGTGTGAAAGCGCAGTCGGACAATCTGCCACGAGTAGATACCGATATGCTACTTGATTAGTTAAATTCCTATAGTTTTGTGTAACTTGAAATAAGCGGTGTAAAATTCCAAAGGTAAGAACGTGATCTTCAAAGCGACTGTAGGCCTACACTACATGTTAAAACTTATTTGTCTGTACCTTTTATTGATTTACGTATTATTATTATCATCTGTGTTTATGTTTGAGATTGCTAAGATTCAAAGTAGGAAATTAAAATATGGAATAGGTATCACATTCAGAAGAATAACACAATTGTAATGACGGCGACTGCAGCGAGCGTACTGTGTTGTCGTGCTCCATGCTTGATGTCTGATAAATTAACTACATTATTTAGAAATGAAACATAATGTTGTGTTGAGAAAGAAGATTATAAATATTTCTGGATTCTAAACCACGTTTCAGTATTCATAAAAAACTTTTTTCGCTTTATAAATGTCGCATAACGAGCAGTATGGTGACAGTAGGCCTAAAGCTAGCACGCTAGTCTCTACCCAACACCGTACAACTTCTCGAGCAGCTGCCGGCCGGCAAACCTGTATTTCCGCGTTCCACCTCGTTTATAATCACTATATTGAGGCCTCAAATATAGTGTTTAGAAACTAAAAAATTATTACAAAAAGAACTTGCTTATCATATTGTTACCTATCATATTGTATACCTAATATACCTTTTATTATTCTGACGTCACGATAGCTGTGTCTGCACTTTATTTTTAAACTGTAAGAACTGTACACATAAGCTGAAAATATAGATATGGTAGTTTCAGAAACACTTAATACATGGGATGAGATTAAATACAGCAAAGAAAATTAGTAATAAAAGCTTAAGAATTTGTTTTATTCTCAAAAGCTGTTTTCTTTCGGTTTATTTAAGGGAAAGGTAATAAAAGTAACAGCTTACTTACGTAGGCTAATTAGTGTCAATTTTGTGGGCCTAGTCTCGTAATTTTTTGTAACGTCCATCTCAGTAACTTAGAAAAAAGGAGAAGGGCAAATATGAAAGTAAGATCATCCTTGATAAACATTTCTAAAAACATGCATTTTAGTTTTTTTGAAAGTAAAAATTAAGTTGCTTTTTAACTTAAATTGTTAGGATTTTGAAAACTAACTAGAGAAAAATCAAAACAACTTAAATTTATTAGAAATTGCTATATTTGAAAAATAATGTATAATATAAACCCAACTTTTTGCAAGAGGGACTCAAGAGCCCCACCCAAATAATTTAATGTTTAATTTTCATGGCTTAACATTGTGGCATGTTATTTAGGCATGTAATGTGAATATAGCCTTAATATGATAGCTGTGCTCTTGAAACAAATGCTAGAAGTAATAAAAATTAATTAAAAAAATCTATACCAAATTTTGTATGCTAGGCCTAACTTGGAATGTATAATCTTACAAAATGTAAAATTTACATTGTGTGGCTAAATTTTTTGTAAACATATTTATATGCCTTTACTATTATAAAATACATTAACATATTTTTCTATGCTCACGTCTACATCACATATGAATTGCTAAACGCGCTGTGGTGCATATTAAACAATACCTTAGTACCATAATGAAGGTTAGGTCATATGTAAATAGTAGATATTAAGAAGTTCAGTGTTAAAATTACTTACATAGGGAAACCATAAACACCTTAAATATAATTACGTACGTCAAAATGGTGTTTGCAAACAAAAAAAAACTGATTTTGGCGAAACATCTTCAATGTCTTGCCTAACTGCGTAAAATCACGTCTTCCTGTTTGTTTCGTTTTTTGTAACTAACAAATATTTTATCAGGTGTTTTGCGAGATGTACTTGTACACTGCGGTACAATAAACCATTTCAATAATTTCGGTAAACTTGACTGTTTATTTTCTTTTTTCATTACTTCAAACAATTTCTATTTAACCAAACACGCATCACCGCTGAAGTAAACAAACGCGATGGCCGAGGTTGTATCCGACTTGTGACGTCATGGAGTGAGCAGGCGCGACAGACGCGTTTTGGCAGGTGTTTCAAACGTAAAACTTTCATTCAATCATAACTTTGTCAAAACTAATTTTTAAATCGTGATATTTTGTAAATACATTTCTAACACATAAATGAATGAAAACCAAGTGCAAGTTGTCCGTTGTCATTATAGTGGTTTGTTCCCTTTAATAGTGTAACAACCAAAATAAAAATGCTAATAATGCTACATACAAGTAAAACTAAATAAAATGCTATAAGACCGATTTACAGATTTATAAATGCTGTTTTCAGCTGTCTCTAAATGGCACATTACAATGAAGCAGGAAAAAATTGTAAGTATACCCCATTTTAATAATGACCTCAGTCCTGTGTACTACAAATTTAAAAAACAATACAAAAGCAAACTGTATGCAGAAACAATGAGAAATAGAAATGTAGATGAAAAACTATGAAATGGAAGACCAATGATTTGTTAGTGAGCAAACGAAAGATAGGAGAGCTTGAACACTCTAAGAAGACAGGACGCAGGTAGAACACTATTATAGGATGTAACGTTGATCAGGAGAGGGTGCAGCGTGATAGCGCACAGGTGCACCGGACACTGACGTACCAACTTGGAAACATCCTTGCGGTAGAGGGAGGAGACGGTGTTCTTGGTGAAGGCTAGGCGGTACTCCAGGTCCACGGCGCACTGCTCTATGTCGTCGTGCGACAGCTGCAGCTCCGGGGCATCCACCTTGCGGCAACGCTCGTAGTTCGACCACAGCCTATCGATGAGCAGTGTCAAGTACGTCTCCCTGATCTGCCACAACCACCAGTTCATTACTGTTGCACACCGCAGTCTGAGAGCTCACTGACCACTACCTGCTTACAGTGTAGTCGCCAGCAGTCATGAAGGTCGTGGCACAGGGGTGAGGGAGAAGAGGAGGGGGAAGAATTTACCTCATCATACTACAATACTACTGTGCATGCTGTTCAAAACACATCAGTCTTCAGTTATGGAGTGGTAACAGACGACACAGTGGACAATAGCGATGGGGTAACAGAAGAACTGTAACCAAAAAACTTATTTGTTAGAATTTATTACTGTAAAAATACAAATGCTAATTATTAATTTTAAAAATGTAGAATTATAATAAAAGTAATTGAAAAAACAAAATTTTAATAGCATTCAAATAATTCACCAAATACAATTTTTTCATCTAATACATACATATACATGATGTAATTGGCATCAGGAATTTTGTTTCTAAGCAACTGTACAAAGTTTTGCCAAAAAAATTTCATATCTTAAATATTATACTTTAGAGAATTATAAGTTTAAATATTTTGCCACTAACTCAGTAAAAGCCAGATGTTAAATGTGCATGCGTTTGCAGTCAGATATTGTTTATATTTCCGCTTGTCCTAAATATATGGTGGACAGTAGAATTGTCACGTGTTTACTTCTATTTTCTGGCTCAGTGATTAACTGCTAGACTTCAACAGCGAGATCCCCAGGTTCGATTCCAGTCTCCAGCAGACCGGGAGTCCTGTCGACGATCTTCACGAGGGTGGTGACGCGGACACAAGTGCTGCTAGCAAGGGAAAGAACATACAGTAGGACCTGACAACATTGACCCTACTTATGGCGACCGGTCTTTCTGTAATGTCTCGTTTTCGAGGAACTAAAAAAAAAAACTTGGATGAAAAAAGAAAAATTTTTTTTAAAAAATCAGCTGGAAAATAAATTTATTGCAATGTTTTAGTTGCTGTGCATTGCATTTCTTTTGGTGTGCACTGTACTGGAGGTAGGGCATATACCACCCCCTAGGCACCACTCTCTACTCCTCAGGTGGCCTAATGTCTCCATGCATGACGCGACTACCGTAACGTGTTTGTCCTGCCACTGTGCTCTCGCTCGCTTGCCTCCTCACTTTCTTTGTGTTATTACTGTTTGTTGACGACATTACACTCAGATTTGTTAGACATACCATTAGCCCCGTGAAAGCCTACAAACTGACTCACAAATACAACTCTGCACAGCAGTGGTTTTTATCACATGCAACGTGCAACGACTGCAAGTTTTCCACCCCTTGTGGCTTTCCACCCTCCCTCGGACCATCACATGTGACGAGAGCCAGATACATTCTCACTTCCTCACTTCCATCTTCCTCCCCTTTTACTGAGTTAATCAGACCTGAGAGCTTGAAACAAACAATGCCAACAAAAACAGTATGCAAAAATTGTATCTAAAAATCAGGAGTAGAATCATTTACAGTAATGTTGTTATTTGTACTTTATATTAGTTACCTGAACTTAAAACGGTACTTCAAATTGTCTTGTTCTGCTGCAGTTTCCAAACTCGTTAGGTGTGTCCGGCTCACGCAAGCTATATAATGTTTGCATTCTCAGAACTTCTACAGTAAAAATAGGTGCATTTTCCATTTTAGTGTGATAGGCTACTAATTAGTTTTCCTGATGGTTAGACATAGACATCGTGCCCAACGCTGTTTATTTATTTTTGGCATCAAGAGAAGGTTGCATAAAATTTTCTGTGGTATCACTTTATTCGGAAGATTTCTTTCTGTTAATACAAATTAATATTTTGTTGAAATATTCTCATATTTTTCTGCACGAGGGCACCAAACATTGAATTTATGCTCGGAAAAATGTACATTGTGTCGAATGTTACCATTTTTGTAATTGATTGGCGACAGAGGAGGTTGCGGACACCCTTCTGTGGTATCATTCATGGAAGATGTCTGACTACTGAAGTAAATTAATATTCCAATTAAAAATCATGTTGATTTTATGCCAAAGACGACTGAACACTGACTTACAATGCTTGGTAAATCCTCACTCCTATAAATGATTTTAATATTTAGGTAGACAAGGAATACTAAAAATATATATGCCTCTTGAGAATATTTTTTTCAGAGGATGTTTGCATAATAAATAAATTTATATTTAATTCAAAAAGGTGTTATTTTCGCACTAGAGACAATTCAACACAGACATCATGCAAAAAATAGCAAATTTTGACGTGTATAGGTTGGTGCTGTGCCAAAATTAGTCCAAAATCTCCCAAAATATTTATAGCAAGATGTATTTTTAATATTAGTATTTTTAATTGTATTGATGTTAAGTTAGTATTTGGGTTTTGTTTTATGATGTAGGCCAGTGTTTGCCAAGGTGGCGCACGTGATAGTTAGATAATAATTCCAGTGAAAAGAGAGGGACAAAAGGGAACCCCCATAATTTTCAGCACCAAATATTTCTATTCATGTACCATGCTTTTTTCCACAGGGAAGTATACCAAAGACTCAGTGAAAATGTGAATATGTTTTCTCTTGCAGCCAAAGACTCAGTAAATGAAAGAGAAATGAAAAAATGTACCTGTAATCCATTATGTGTATTTAATCTTAGTATTTACTCTCGCTCTCTCTCTCTCTCTCTCTCTCTCCACGTGTGTGTGTGTGTGTGTGAGAGAGAGAGAGAGAGAGAGAGAGAGAGAGAGAGCCAGATTTTTATTTCTCGTACAGTATCGCTCCTAAAACCCGGGGAAGTTGACGCATGCCGAACTTTTAGTCTTAGGCCTATCAGAATATATCACGTTACTGTACCAAAGAGTGTTCTTTATGTGAAGTCAACAGGCAGCATTTGTTTAAGTTGACGTCTTGATTAAAGTGAGGCTATCAACTTAAATCTGCAGTAATAATATTTAATCTTTACGTAACTAAGGAAGTGAAGATGTTTGTATAGTTTCTACGAATATTTAATAAATATCACATAATTGTAAATGCCAAAGATAAACATTCTATGAGAAGGAGTACGTAAGTCATTACCTATATGCAAAAAACATTCAACGTAATAAATAGTATAAAATAACGTACAAATATTATAACCACATGGAAATTTGTCATTAAGTAATTCTTTAATATGCTTGTAATTCTTTAACGTAATATGTTTCTGTGCACAGAATTATTATTAGTTAATGTAAGCAGTGTATCTGCTGACATTTGTTTTGTTTTACGGTGGCCATAAGAGGGGTCACGCACCACCCCTCCACTCAAGTAGCCGCCATTTTGTGATATCAGCCGCCCTCCCAGCCGAGCGGCTATGTACGCCGGTCACCGACAGGGCAGAGCAGAGCAGTGAATGTGTCGGAGAGCCTTCCCCGAGCTAGAACTCCAGCGCCCACATGCTCTCATCACCCATTCACGCTCCCGACGACCAGGGGCCAGTGTCGTTACCTCTAACCCATCCTCCTTGCCCGGGAGCCAAAATATGCTCAGTGTAACAGTGCATATCCTGCCTTCCTTTAAACCTTGTTTTCTCTACCCAGGGGCCGAAACACGCAGGACGTACCTTACAATCTCCTGTCAGTGAGATCGAGGCTGAAATTAGCTCAACCACTGTCACCTATACCTAGGCACAGGGGCCGAAACACGCTCAGTTGCCATCCCTCCCTTCCTACTCCAACCACCAGGGTGTAGGACTACGTGGACATTGGGAACATAACCCACGCCCTCACCGGAAAAAGTGCACGCCATCCATTTCCGGTCGTGTAAACCCCGTTCAGTGCCACGCAGTCGCTGTATTAGAGTAGGTAGGGTGTGTTCAGAACTCTCCAGTGTTATATGTAATTAAGTGTTCTATCAGTGATAAACCGTGTGTAAACTGTAGTCGTTGCCAGAAGCGGCAAATAAAACTCAGTGAATTTACTATTGCGGGTGTTTTTCCTGAAGTCGGCTACACCATCCGCTTACGTAATGCAATGAGGAAACACTTAAAGGAAGAGATTATTATAGCTCCAACTAGAACTCTTTGCCTCAGCTTTTGACTGTGGTACGCCAGAACTTAATTTACCTGGTGCACATAAAAACTCGCAGGCAGATTTCCCCTTGACACTCATCAGATAATCGTGGCTATTCCCCGGTCCTCTTACCACTCTCATTCACAGGGAACGGTTACGCTAATACCCCAGCCAGCCCTCCCACTGTCAGATACACCTAGGCCCCCGCCCTAGGTGCAGGTATAGCTACAGCCGTCAGCAAAACATACTTATGTTGCCACTGTCCAATACTTGTGTGTACATTATTGTCTGAATATTCAGTAAAACTTTGCAGTTACTTCCATTAATATATTACAACTTATTATAACTGTTGTGCCAAAATAGACTACTGAAGAAGTGTGCATGCTGTTCTTTATTGTACAAGTACTTCCATTCAGATCGGGCAGTCTAGTGTTGGCAGGATGGGTAGCATGTAAGTGGGGCNGTTCTTTATTGTACAAGTACTTCCATTCAGATCGGGCAGTCTAGTGTTGGCAGGATGGGTAGCATGTAAGTGGGGCATGGTCGGACAAGCCTAGGGAAGTGGGCGGAAAGCTGGGACAAGGGAAGCCGACCTTCAAGACATTTGGCGACGACCGTACACTCTCCTGCAAGGCACGCCACGTAAACTCTCTAGAACAGTAGCAGCGCTCCTTAGCAGAAGACAGCACAGGCAAAAACATATACAAACTACGACACAAGATACACTGCAGGCAAACAAAATCCTCTAGTATTGCATAGTACATTTAAATTATATTTACAGTGAAACCCCTTTAATACAAACCTCAAGGACTTTAATGNCCTCTAGTATTGCATAGTACATTTAAATTATATTTACAGTGAAACCCCTTTAATACAAACCTCAAGGACTTTAATGTTGTGGGCAGTTCTGAGCTATTCTTCAGTATATATAATTGATAAGCCTTGTCTTAGTAAACAATGAAAGTTTTCCCATGTATGTTAGCCTTCAGGGCATCTAGGAAATAAAATCATCAGTGTACAAAATAATGAACTTCCACTGTTTTTGCAAAGTTTGTAATTTTGTCCCAATATCTACTATGCTGTGAGATGATAATGTAACAGCCTGACATTGATGAGGGCCAGAGACTCACGGTGAAGGGAGGAAGCACGACTGTTTTCACAGCTGCAAAGGTGTTGACAGGGTGCACGAAGGGGGTGACCGACCACAATAAGATAACACAAACATAAAGCCAATTTTCAGTCTCAAAAATTCTTGTAACTTTGCCTTTCTTTTCTTAACACTGTTGACTATTTTTAGTTTATCAACTACAGAATATGCTATTATTTTCTGTGACAGTTTGGATGGAGATCAAGTCTGCATGTAATGCTTGTCAATATGCATAAGTTTTTTATTTTGGTCACCTGAAAATTAGATATTCAAATTTTGTTGACTATGCATTTCAGTTATAAAANCAAATTTTGACGTGTATAGGTTGGTGCTGTGCCAAAATTAGTCCAAAATCTCCCAAAATATTTATAGCAAGATGTTTTTTTAATATTAGTATTTTTAATTGTATTGATGTTAAGTTAGTATTTGTGTTTTGTTTTATGATGTAGGCCAGTGTTTGCCAAGGTGGCGCACGTGATAGTTAGATAATAATTCCAGTGAAAAGANGTTTTGTTTTATGATGTAGGCCAGTGTTTGCCAAGGTGGCGCACGTGATAGTTAGATAATAATTCCAGTGAAAAGAGAGGGACAAAAGGGAACCCCCATAATTTTCAGCACCAAATATTTCTATTCATGTACCATGCTTTTTTCCACAGGGAAGTATACCAAAGACTCAGTGAAAATGTGAATATGTTTTCTCTTGCAGCCAAAGACTCAGTAAATGAAAGAGAAATGAAAAAATGTACCTGTAATCCATTATGTGTATTTAATCTTAGTATTTACTCTCGCTNTCAGTAAACGAAAGAGAAATGAAAAAATGTACCTGTAATCCATTATGTGTATTTAATCTTAGTATTTACTCTCGCGCTCTCTCTCTCTCTCTCTCCACGTGTGTGTGTGTGTGTGTGAGAGAGAGAGAGAGAGAGAGAGAGCCAGATTTTTATTTCTCGTACAGTATCGCTCCTAAAACCCGGGGAAGTTGACGCATGCCGAACTTTTAGTCTTAGGCCTATCAGAATATATCACGTTACTGTACCAAAGAGTGTTCTTTATGTGAAGTCAACAGGCAGCATTTGTTTAAGTTGACGTCTTGATTAAAGTGAGGCTATCAACTTAAATCTGCAGTAATAATATTTAATCTTTACGTAACTAAGGAAGTGAAGATGTTTGTATAGTTTCTACGAATATTTAATAAATATCACATAATTGTAAATGCCAAAGATAAACATTCTATGAGAAGGAGTACGTAAGTCATTACCTATATGCAAAAAACATTCAACGTAATAAATAGTATAAAATAACGTACAAATATTATAACCTCATGGAAATTTGTCATTAAGTAATTCTTTAATATGCTTGTAATTCTTTAACGTAATATGTTTGTGTGCACAGAATTATTATTAGTTAATGTAAGCAGTGTATCTGCTGACATTTGTTTTGTTTTACGGTGGCCATAAGAGGGGTCACGCACCACCCCTCCACTCAAGTAGCCGCCATTTTGTGATATCAGCCGCCCTCCCAGCCGAGCGGCTATGTACGCCGGTCACCGACAGGGCAGAGCAGAGCAGTGAATGTGTCAGAGAGCCTTCCCCGAGCTAGAACTCCAGCGTCCACATGCTCTCATCACCCATTCACGCTCACGACGACCAGGGGCCGAAATACTGTCAGTGTCGTTACCTCTAACCCATCCTCCTTGCCCGGGAGCCAAAATTTGCTCAGTGTAACAGTGCATATCCTACCTTCCTTTAAACCTTGTTTTCTCTACCCAGGGGCCGAAACACGCAGGACGTACCTTACAATCTCCTGTCAGTGAGATCGAGGCTGAAATTAGCTCAACCACTGTCAACCTATACCTAGGCACAGGGGCCGAAACACGCTCAGTTGCCATCCCTCCCTTCCTACTCCAACCACCAGGGTGTAGGACTACGTGGACATTGGGAACATAACCCACGCCCTCACCGGAAAAAGTGCACGCCATCCATTTCCGGTCGTGTAAACCCCGTTCAGTGCCACGCAGTCGCTGTATTAGAGTAGGTAGGGTGTGTTCAGAACTCTCCAGTGTTATATGTAATTAAGTGTTCTATCAGTGATAAACCGTGTGTAAACTGTAGTCGTTGCCAGAAGCGGCAAATAAAACTCAGTGAATTTACTATTGCGGGTGTTTTTCCTGAAGTCGGCTACACCATCCGCTTACGTAATGCAATGAGGAAACACTTAAAGGAAGAGATTATTATAGCTCCAACTAGAACTCTTCGCCTCAGCTTTTGACTGTGGTACGCCAGAACTTAATTTACCTGGTGCACATAAAAACTCGCAGGCAGATTTCCCCTTGACACTCATCAGATAATCGTGGCTATTCCCCGGTCCTCTTACCACTCTCATTCACAGGGAACGGTTACGCTAATACCCCAGCCAGCCCTCCCAGCGTCAGATACACCTAGGCCCTCGCCCTAGGTGCAGGTATAGCTACAGCCGTCAGCAAAACATACTTATGTTGCCACTGTCCAATACTTGTGTGTACATTATTGTCTGAATATTAAGTAAAACTTTGCAGTTACTTCCACTAATATATTACAACTTATTATAACTGTTGAGCCAAATAGACTACTGAAGAAGTGTGTGTGCAGTTCTTTATTGTACAAGTACTTCCATTCAGATCGGGCAGTCTAGTGTTGGCAGGATGGGTAGCATGTAAGTGGGGCATGGTCGGACAAGCCTAGGGAAGTGGGCGGAAAGCTGGGACAAGGGAAGCCGACCTTCAAGACATTTGGCGACGACCGTACACTCTCCTGCAAGGCACGCCACGTAAACTCTCTAGAACAGTAGCAGCGCTCCTTAGCAGAAGACAGCACAGGCAAAAACATATACAAACTACGACACAAGAAACACTGCAGGCAAACAAAATCCTCTAGTATTGCATAGTACATTTAAATTATATTTACAGTGAAACCCCTTTAATACAAACCTCAAGGACTTTAATTTTTGCAGTTTGTGATGATGAGGTTTGATAACAGGTGTTTACAATAGAACTGTGCCAATTCATATCGGCTTCCGTCGAATTTACAGTTGTTGACCGAATTGGCGCTTCTGCCAATGCATGAACTATAGACAATTTGACAAACATAAAATGTTGTGGGCAGTTCTGAGCTATTCTTCAGTATATATAATTGATAAGCCTTATCTTAGTTAACAATGAAAGTTTTCCCATGTATGTTAGCCTTCAGGGCATCTAGGAAATAAAATCATCAGTGTACAAAATGCTGAACTTCCACTGTTTTTGCAAAGTTTGTAATGTTGTCCCAATATCTACTATGCTGTGAGATGATAATGTAACAGCCTGACATTGATGAGGGCCAGAGACACACGGTGAAGGGAGGAAGCACGACTGTTTTCACAGCTGCAAAGGTGTTGACAGGGTGCACGAAGGGGGTGACCGACCACAATAAGATAACACAAACATAAAGCCAATTTTCAGTCTCAAAAATTCTTGTAACTTTGCCTTTCTTTTCTTAACACTGTTGACTATTTTTAGTTTATCAACTACAGAATATGCTATTATTTTCTGTGACAGTTTGGATGGAGATCAAGTCTGCATGCATTGCTTGTCAACATGCATAAGTTTTTTATTTTGGTCACCTGAAAATTAGATATTCAAATTTTGTTGACTATGCATTTCAGTTATAAAANATGCATAAGTTTTTTATTTTGGTCACCTGAAAATTAGATATTCAAATTTTGTTGACTATGCATTTCAGTTATAAAATGTTTTCCCACAGGTTATTACAATTATAAAAAAGTACTCTATGTATGTAACTTTGGCACATCGTTACGTATATTATTTCAATACAAGTGTACCTACATGGAAAGTTTCCCATTTAAAGTGAACATAGAAAAGGGTTCCCTTCAGATTCACTGTAACAAGCTTCTACTGTATTTACTGTCAACTCTCGTTTCTAAGACCCACGGAATAGCTACCCTCTCAAAATAAAAACCCTTTTTGGAGAACTTTGAAAAATTTTGATTGAAAAGGTTTTTTCAGTAACAACCCTTTTCCTGGGAACCATGAAATGTATTAGAATCAAGAGTTTACTCTAGGAGTTAATAACATTAAAAATTGATTCTGCGATGGGCATTTTTTTTTAACTTCCGTGTTCATAAACAAATTTTTTTATACCAACCCAAATGTGTAGCCAAGCACAAAACATAAAACCACCTACATTTTGCTTTTCAAAAGAATTAGGTTTAACAGTAAATATTTTGCAAGTAACATTAATCAGGTCTATTTCAGAACCAGAGCGTACAGGTTGTCAGGTAATTCGCGGATACGGACTGCATCACACAAATCTAGGTTCAAACTAAGTAGTAAATATTCTTTGATAAAAATGCTTAAGGGCCTTAGTTTACGAGAAAAACCACATAAAAGTTGATAAAATGACTTTACTCCATGTTAAGCACAGTGCACATCATCAGCATACAAAACACTGAAATGTCATAACAGGTGTTCAAAGTTTGCTCTGCCCATAGCAATGCACTTTTTCACATGTTGGATGCATGCAACATGCGTGGCGTTTGACCGCCGGATGCACCCATGACCATTTCCACGTCTCAGTACTCACTGCACGTGAACTCCACGGCCTCCTTGGTACTACAGAGTTTGGCTTTCCCCTTGCCGTATGTCTTACGACAACACACTAATTGCAGCATCGCCATATCACTCCACCCTTATCTAATTGGAATACCACATGTTTGCTACAATGGTTTTTGGAACTTTCATGGCGCTTTTCTCGTAAACAAAGCGTCCTATGTATTTTTACGTAAGAGTATTACCTTCCCTCCCTGCGCTGCGACGTGACTACTATCTACGATTGTGCCTGAGCCTACAGAACATCCACTAAAAATCATTTACAGGAGTAATATTTTTACCTTTCATTTGTTTTCATCTCCTAAGTAATCAACTTCTCAGACAATGCAAACTGTGTCCCCATAGTTATATCAACTAACCGTACACCAGATGGGCTAAAAAGAGGTTAACAAAATCCACAGTGCCCAAACTATGTGCTCTGGTGAGCCAGGGCCCGACGCTCACACGGTCAACATACGTAGGGTCATACGACCCTTACAAATCTCAATAAGAAAACTCAGTTCCCTAGTCTCTAGAGGGATACTGAGCCAGTACACCACCACTGCCATCAAATTCAACTTAAAATATAAGCAAAACGGTTTTTTNTCTCTAGAGGGATACTGAGCCAGTACACCACCACTGCCATCAAATTCAACTTAAAATATAAGCAAAACGGTTTTTTCACACACATGCAGCACATTGGTGAATCAGCATTATAGAATCAGCAAATCAGTGATTCAGTACGACAGCATAATTTTGTGAATCGGCACAGCTCTAGTTTACAATAATTGTAAAAAAAAAAATTGTTGAATTTGTGCTTTAACATATTGGAAAACAATATATTCCTATCATCAGCATAACTAATTTTTACCAGTGGATTTTACTTTACATTGTAATAAAAATTAACACATATTTTTATTTTTTTGTTAAGCATACAAATCAGCATTAAATTCTCTATCTCACTGCAAATGGAATTAAAAATTTGTACTAATGAGAACTTTTTTTATTGACAAGGTTTCACTGTACATATTTTATACTCATTAAAAAAATTTGTAAAAAAAGGCATGAATAATGAAGGAACAATTCTCATGATCGACATTTTTCATGATAGGGTCATTCCACATTAGATAAACAAGAAAAGATTAAAAGTGCCCCCCACCTTCTCAGATTGTAATGAAACTCTTTGTATTTGCTACCACCACCAAGTTGTGAAACTATGACACATTTTATCTCCCTCTGCCAGTTAATTTCTAAGAAAAAAATTGTTAAAATTTATGAAAATTATCTACAAGTGTCATTTTGATGTTCTACCTGATGACTATAGAGACTGTAAGTAAAAATTTGCAACTCAGTGACTAACGTACATATCAATGTCAAATATTTATCAAATATACAGGATGATTTTAAGCAGTGGGGACAAACTGCAGGAGACAATCCTGGAGAGGATAACGAACAAATAAGGTCTACTGGACATACGTCCGGAAATGCATAGATTCCCCGCTAGAGGGCGGTACTGTTCCCCCTGACGGTGGCGTGCTCTTGTATCGGTAACATGAGGCGTGTGCTTCACTGCTGTTGCAGACTCACCTTGGAATGGATGTGCGTAGTGTAATGCACCGCTGTGAGATGATGGCCCGGNTGCTTCACTGCTGTTGCAGACTCACCTTGGAATGGATGTGCGTAGTGTAATGCACCGCTGTGAGATGATGGCCCGGTATTCCAATCGGGAACACGCCGACATGGTCTTTACATACGGACAGGCAAATGGCAATGCGAGGGAGGCCGCACTGCTGTACCGGGAGAAGTATCCCCAACGACAGCAACCGCACCATTAATATTTGCAACAGTGTTTCACCGTTTTTTTGAGACAGGCTCGTTTACATGAATGGGTAACCATGAAGGGCTGGTGTACCAGATATATATACACCCTCCTTGGAGGAACACGAGGTCGACAATGTGGAAGATGACCTCAGCATCAGCACCAGGCAGGTGGCCGTCCCGCCAGCACGGGGTAAGCCAGACGACCGTGAGGAACATTCTCCACGACAACTGTTACTACCCGTATCACTTGCAATGTGTGCAGTCGCCCGAGGGGGAAGAGGCTTGGGGCAGCCCACCAGCTGCCAGACCCAGTAAGGTGAGAGTCAATCCGAGAGGCCTAACCTCCAAATTGCTGGTTGCAGCCATGCCAACCCAAGCACGGGCACGAGCCACAAAACTAGCAAATCGAAACTCGTTAGCATTAAGTGAAATTCTTCATCAACAACACATTTCACAGGCCCAATATCACAGCACTTACCTACAATCTAACCTCTAATTGCTCATTCTCACAAACTCTCCTCTACTAGCCCAAGCCAACACCATATCAAAATCGACAGCACAATTGCACCATCTGAAGCTGCTAAAACTCAGCAAACTATGTAATAAAGCACTAAAATTGGGTTCTTTACCCACATGCCTTCAAACCAAACCACCACCACCCCCCCTCTGATTGGCCAGAAACCCTGTTTAGCCTCAATCTTGAATCTTCACACACCAGCTCACACCATACACACTTCCCACTCAACCTCCCTGCAAAATCACATATAAGCAAGCAAACACTGCGCCCAAGTCACAAGTACTAAACCTGTCTGATCATAACCTCACTTAATCCAAATGCAGAAACCTCACTTAATCCAAATACAGAATTCTTGAAAAAGGCCTCTCATTTGCCCCATCTAGGAAGGAAATTTGACCATTATGCAACAGTGAAAGATGTTCTGGGCTTTGTATGCAACACTCGCCTCAAACATTTCTTTGATAATCTGCCCACCACCCTAGACAATGACAATACCGTAGACCTGGCTTTAACCAAGTTTGCACCACCATCCAACTGGGATCCCCCCCCTCCTCTGCCACCCTCTCATCCCCTCAAACAGTTCATCTAATTCATACTGATTAACATCTCAGACCCAGCTTTTGCCAGTTGCCTCTCTAACAACAGCAACACCACACCTGCAGAACGGAAAACCATCACAGATCTCCAGAATAACAGGGACATTATCACATTACCAGCAGACAAAGGCTCAACTACAGTAATCCTTAACAGACATGATTACATACTTGAAGCAGAAAACCAGCTGAAGGACTCGCCTCAGTTTCTTGCATCTCAAGGCCCCATCCAGGGTCTTTCTCACAAATCGATACAACTTTTAACCCCACAGAAACCCACCACGGCTGTCCTTTACTTGCTTCCGAAAATCCACAAAGATCATCGGCCACCTCCAGGACGCCCCATAGTATCGGGATGTGGCAGCCAAAACTTGTGGATGCTCACCTTCAACCTTGGGTACAGATGCTCCCATCGTACATCAAGGACACCAGCCACATCTTGGAATGCCTGAACAACCCTGACACCATCCCTCAAGATGCTTACCTGGTTACGGTAGATGTCACTTCACTGTACACCAATATTCCCCACTCATCATGACTGTCTGCAATAGAATTCTACCTGAACCAAAGATCCCCCAGTAGCAAACCTTCCACAGCATTTGTGGTCGAACTGGCACGACTAACACTATATAATAAGAGTCTCAGGTTCCATGACAAACACCATCTCCAAATTAAAGGCACAGCCATGGGCACTCGCATGGTCCCCTCTTACGCCAATCTGTTCATGAGAAAACTGGAACAAAACTTTCTGAGTCTCCAACCAATTCAGCTGGATGTGTTTTATAAATGATATTTTCATGATCTGGGATTCAACTGAGGACAATCTCATCCACTTCATCTACAACCTCAGCTCACACAGCCTGCTCAAGTTCACCTCGACCTACTATAAATCATACGCCATATTTCTGGATGTGGAACTAGCCCTTCACAATGGCTAAATTGAAACAACGGTTCACATTAATCCCACCAACCACCTTCAATACCAACATTTTGATGACTACCATCCACTCCATGCCAAGAAATCTCTGCCTACAGTCTTGTCACCAGAGCTAAATGCATCTGCTCCACCCAAAATGACTTAAACAAGCAATGTGATATAATAGCCAAAGCATTCCTCGATAGAGTCTACCCCAAATTCCTGGTTCACAAACAAATTCAGCATGACACTTCAACCACAGATCCTGAAACTAAGATCAGTAACTCTGATATTCCTCTGGTTGTCCCCTACCACAAGGGAATGGACAAAGTCAGAACCATTCTCAATTGTCGACACACAATTCTGGCCTCATCGCCACTCACTCAAAACTTGTTCTCCAAACCACCCAGATTGGTCTCCAAACCACCCAACTGTGCAACAGAAAATCTCATCTACCAGCTACAGTATGTTCACTGCAATGCAGAGTACGTTGGCCTCATCACCAACATTCTCAGACAGAGAATGAATGGCCATAGACCAGATACCAAACAAGCCATAGCTGGGGCAAATGTAAATTAACTGGAGAAGCCACAAGCTGCGTCTAACAACCAGAACTCTGACTCCTGTTACACAACCAAAGTGGTGAGGGTCATATCTCCTCCTAATAATAGTGCAGAACTGCATCGCTGAGAACTGGCCCACCAATACATCACCAAATCCACACAGACACCTGGCCTAAAAATAAGATAACCCCTCCACCACATTTCACATTTCCCGCCTCAACCTAGTTTGCCTCCTGGCCGCTAGGTTCACTATTTACCAACCACCGCTCACGAGACTGTAGTGTGCCACCACTTGCCGCCTGATGAAGCTAGTCTGGCCAGAAAAACATTGCGAGACTGCGCATCCGCGTGGAAAATGTGTTCGTCTGACTTTTGTTTGTGTGTGTCGACTTCAATTAATATATTCTTTTTTTGCTTCTAAAGCAAAGCAATGTTGATCTAATATTTTTTACTAAAGTCTACATAGTCTAACAGATATGTGGTAAAAATTTTATACAGTTACAGAGTTGCGAATTTATTACTTACAGTCTGTAGTCGTCAGATAGATCTCTGAAGTGACACTTGTAGGTAATTTTCATATATTTTAACAACTTTTTTCCCAGAAACTACTTGGCAAAGCTTCATAACTTGATGGTAGTAGCACGTACAAAGAGTTTCACTAAAATCTGAGATGGTGGGCGTTGTGGCATGGTTGGACTGGTGTGGAATGACTGACACTACGTCAAGAACACCAATTGTTGTCGGAAAAAATACACTAACCAAGAATCCATTCTTACAACAAAACTACCTGATGATATCTTTGATAGTATGCTAGATAGGCTGAAGCACAAGCACTGACAGCAGAAACTGCAAACTCACCACGAGAGTCAAGCCGATGATCTTGACAGCAGTGGCATCAGCACTGCGCACCCTCGCGTTCTTCGAAGCATCACTGTCCTCCTTGTCATCCGACAAGTTCTTCCTGCGGATGGAAAACTGCTTCTCTATCAGTTCACTCATTGTCTTCTTTGTCTTGCGTTCCTCGTCGTCGTACGAGCCATCTCTCACGTAGTTCTCCGCTTCACTGCACCCAACGAACACACGAGGTACAGTGGCAGTTTTTGAAGCCAACACCATTGGCAAACACAGTGCAATGCACAACTCTGTAATGATATTCTCCAGAAGATCAAAAATTTTCTCGTTATGTAAAAGAATGTAGGGGGTTGAGCAACACATTTGGAAACAAAGAGAAGGAAGTTTCATTAATTATAAATAAGTTAAACAAGAGTTCCACTGTACTTACTTTCTTTACACATATAGAAAAAACTTGAAAGGACAATTGTTAAATACAACTGCTTGGTGCTAAAAATCTACAGTTTTGTGTCTCAAAGAGGCTTAATTTTAAAAACATTTGTTACCAAACATGTAAGATATTTAACACGAAATTTATTAAAAAGTTTTGTAATATTGACTAAGTTGGCAACTTAACGACAAATGGCCCTGGAAACTGACCGTTCCTGGCCGATGCGGCCACCGCCGTACAGCTCGTCCCCGTTGCCGGTGAGCTGGAAGGAGCCGCGGAATACAGCAGAGCTGTTGAACTTGGAGATGCTGGAGGCAAGGGTGCGCGTGTCCTTGCAAGCATCGCACTGCTGCCGGCAGTTGGGCCGCTCGTCCCCGAAGTACTCCGCAAACACGGTGTGTCTACATCTGCAAACAGAGTTTGCTGTCCCACTCTCTCCTTNCCCCGAAGTACTCCGCAAACACGGTGTGTCTACATCTGCAAACAGAGTTTGCTGTCCCACTCTCTCCTTAGACTTACATCTTCCTTCTACCTCTTATTGCTAGACACCGGACAATTCTACAATTGTGGTAATGCAAATAATTACACACATTTTCATGAGAAACACTAAAAATTCCAATTAGATGCATTTTTAGCTACAATTATTAAAATGTACAAAATTATGTAGTATTTATGTGAATTCTCATTGCTTTATAACCACAGAATGACTTCTTAGATGGACTTTATCTACCTTTGTATATTTGAATGCAAAAACACAGTTGATCAGTTGATTTTGTGGATAATTTATGGTATTCACAATGGATGTAAACATAAATATTTACTTATATCAAATCAACTGAATCTTTGAATCCCTAAGATTCGGTGGATTTGACGAATCTTAGATTCGGTCGCACATCCCTAGTTTCTCTACAACATTCAACAATTAATAATTTGAAACCACATCCTCAGATTTTTCTTTTAAGATTGCACTTTAACTCGCTGTGAGATGCGTGGTACTTGAGCTCGGTGCTTACACACTATTTGGAAACAAAGGGGTGTTGTATACGCTCTTCCAGATTATTCATCTATTTAAATTAACTAATATTCCAGTTACAAATACTCTGATTTTCCTGCAAGAAGCCACTGCAAATGGACTTGGTGGTCAGTAAAACTAATGCACGTGCAATATTTCAATGCAATCTTGCTTGGACGAGCGTACAGAGGAGAACACACATGGAGTTACCTGTTGGCCTCGCAATAGTGCTGCACCATGAACTCGAAGCCACGGTAAGTGGCCTCCGCCTGACGCTTCCTGCTCTCCGAGTTGGTTGCCCGCGCAACCTCGCTCTTCAGGAGGTAATCCAAGGCGTTCCTCTCCCGCCGCGAGTAGTATATGCGGCAGCGCGCAGGCAAGCCATCCCTCCCGGCGCGTCCAGACTCCTGATAGTAGCCTGCAACGCTCTGTGGTACACCCCAGTGTGCCACGAACCTGAGCGCACACACATTCCTCTCAACACTGTAAGCCACAAGTTCTGTCTGCTCCATCTAACTGCAGGAAAAACTTGTATAGTGGAAGCTAGGGTACATTTGTGTAGTGCATGGACTCTACATTGTTCTACATGATGCAACGTTTTAGACAATACCAATAAATTAAAAAAAAAACACATTTTATTACAATTATAGCAAAACTACAATATTTCTGAAAGTATTTATGTAATTACACTTTTCAAACAGCAAATATTTACAAAAATTATTTACACATTTATAAATCAGAGTGAAACATTAACAAGTTGCTTACTTGAGAGTAAGCAGAGTTGTATTTATCTTCGTTTAAGAATTACCATGTGCCCCACTCACAAAACACTGAACAAAACTATGACTGATCTACCTGAACAAAAAACAATGATTTATAAAACTTTTGGCCAACAAAAACTACATTTATTCATTTTTCAGTAAAAAAAAAAAAAAAAAAAAAAATTAAATCGGGCACCACAAAAAATTAACCAACTCTAAATTTGTGTGAGATGAAGAAATACCATAATCAACCATCTGAAACATTTATTAACAGAGAACTTGAGTTTGCTACATTTCTCATCCTTCCAGTTTAGTTGGAGGCAAGAGAGATGCTTCTACGAAAAGGTAGAGAGCCGTACCTGACGGAGGCCTTGTCCACGCCCATGCCGAAGCTGACGGTGGCAGTGATGACTTGGTACTTGCCGCACATCCACGCATCCTGGATCTCTGTGCGCTCGCGGTCCCTCAGGCCTGCAACACACAGCATCCAGAACATGCATGGTCCAGCCCCACACACTACGATATGGCTATTCAACTAGCGAATAAGTGGCTCACAGACCACGTGCAACCCACCAGACTCATTACACTAGCCCGCTGGCCAAATATTTTACAGTGGAACACCTGTTACAACACCTGCTCTTATAACATTTTCCTGCATGATAAGCTGCTTTCTCTTGATCCACAGACATGTTTCTCAGTACAAAATTATCCTCTTATTAAGTTTTCCTGTATATTCTGCTAATATTTCTTCAGGCTCTTGAAAAATGTTATATAACAGTGTTTTACTGTAGCAGTATATTAACTTTAGAATACAGTAACCTGATTTAACATAAACTGTAACTATTACTAACATAAAACTTTAAGTAACAATTTAGATGATATAATTTATTACATCTTCAAGTAAATTAGCTGTCTACATGNCCAGCCCCACACACTACGATATGGCTATTCAACTAGCGAATAAGTGGCTCACAGACCACGTGCAACCCACCAGACTCATTACACTAGCCCGCTGGCCAAATATTTTACAGTGGAACACCTGTCATAACATCTGCTCTTATAACATTTTCCTGCATGATAAGCTGCTCTCTCTTGATCCACAGACATGTTTCTCAGTACAAAATTATCCTCTTATTAAGTTTTCCTGTATATTCTGCTAACATTTCTTCAGGCTCTTGAAAAATGTTATATAACAGGGTTTTACTGTAGCAGTAATTTTTTATTTTTATATTAACTTTAGAATACAGTAACCTGATTTAACATAAACTGTAACTATTACTAACATAAAACTTTAAGTAACAATTTAGATGATATAATTTATTACATCTTCAAGTAAATTAGCCACAACTTTGTAAGAAGTAAGCATGGTCCTTCAAGCATTGTAATTCGAGGGAATTTGGGTTCCAGTNGTAAATTAGCCACAACTTTGTAAGAAGTAAGCATGGTCCTTCAAGCATTGTAATTCGAGGGAATTTGGGTTCCAGTACTGTTCAACTGTTATTTGAATTTCCCACCCCTTCCCAACTGGTGGCCATGTTGCTGTACACTGCACTCTAGTAGTGGTAGTGTGGTTTTGCAAGGCAGTTGTGGCTCCGACACTGCCATCGCCATCGGGAGGAGTGAATATCGCTTTCCGGTTGAACTAACTAATTTTGCTAACTATTTTTTGGTCCTCCAGGCTGGATATGTGTGATTCCAGACACTCAATACTGTGGAATGTGAATAAGTACAGTAAAACGCATGCATTTTCTTTACTTTTACGATTTGTTGTGTTGCTGGAATGAGTGATTCATGGTACTGTTACAAATATTTCATGCATGTCTCGTAGAATTCCTCGTTGTAATTCTCAAAACTCAAGTACTTTGAGTCAAAACGTTACATAATTTAAGTTAAACAAGTACGTTTTGAGGTTATGTAAACAGTCGCAAGTGAACTAGTGTGTTACGTTCGCGCCGGGCCGGTGCATTACGAATCGTCGTGACTTATCACCTAAGATATCGCAGCAACAGTTGAAGATCCGGTTGTGACTTGTGAAATGCCACATTAATAGACTGCTCGCGCTTGCGGACGAGGTAGATGGTGATCCACTGAATACAGGAGATCCTTTGCAACTGTTCTTTGAATCAGAATGAGATTTCACCCCAGAATCAAAATGTCAATGCTGGAAAGGTAGGTAATGTGAATCTCCCTAAACTTCAACTCCCGGTCTTTAAGGGGTCTGTAACAGAATGAACCAACTTTTATGACTTGTTTACCCCTCTGGTCCACAACAAGTATCTTTCGGCTGTTGAAAGGCATCATTACTTACTTACATCTTTGGCAGGGGAGCCACTTAGTCTTATTTAGACCTTCCCATTGTAGGAGGACAATTACAAACTTGCATGGAGAAAATTAGAGATACCAGGATGTACGTGCCATTGCAACTCATCAGCTGGAGAATATTATGCATCTGCCACGTATGTTGTACATGTCTCCAGAGAAGTTGAGGCGTATGACTGACTACAAGATAATCTGGGTGCTCTGCGAATAATGACATTTCCAGTACAGTAGTTTCAATTGGCTCGCAAGCATGTTCAGTGGCCTACCTGTGACCAACTTGTAGACTTTCTAGACTCTCCGTGTAAAGCACTGATGATAGCTGGCTATTTAAATGTCGCAGTGACATGCCTTCTAACGATATGGCAGGTCCATCTGGCCAGGGTGTGAAATCTGCATTTTTTGTAACATTAAGTGAGGGTGGTTAGATTGTTTGTCAAGAACAGTCAAAATCCACAGATAGGTCAATCACACGAGGAGAGAAGGACGCTTGTGGTTCGAAATAACTTGAGTTTTAATTATCTGTACCACAACAAGGTACGTGACTGCCCTTCCAGGAGAACTTTTATGAAGTGTCACGAACGCCAACATGCACTGCTCCACCTCACAAATTCAGATTCCACCTATGTGCAGCAGCAGACACCATCAAGTTTGATAGAGGAAGACGAAGCAGCACCAGGGCGATGAGAGAGCGAGGGTTTGTCTCACCTCTTCTGTCGACAAACAACAGTGGTACTAGGAACTGTAGTTGTGCAGGTACAAACTGCTAGTGGGGACTTTCAACAAGTGTGTGTGTGCTGTTAGACTCTGGGCAGCAGTCGGCATTTATTTCCGATGATCGTGTTCACAGGCTACGCTTAAAGCGGCAGAGGGCATATGTTCCGGTTGTGGGTCTGGTGAACCCTGTAATACACACCAACAAAGGTCTGGTTACCTATATGATTCATCCCACAAATAATCAGGAGTGCGATGTTACTACTGATGCTTCGGTTTTGAAGGAAATTGCTACTAATTTGCCAAGTGTTTCTCTCCCAGGTAATCTACGCACAACGTGTGATAAACTTGAGCTGGTCCAGGGGTTGACCATCCTGGGCAAATTGTTGTGTTGTTGGGAGCTGACGTGTACCCGGATCTCTTCCGATGGTGGGCGGTATCAACCAACTTCAGGACATCTTATGGCCTTTCTCAGCACGTGGTTCGTACTCCCTCGAGGCAGGAAAAATAAGGACTTTTTAAGGACTTCTAAGACTTTTTAAAGTTTTTTTAAGGATTGTGCTGTTTAGCTCATACGGCCTATATTTAACACTTTTCCGCACGGTTGACATCTTGCCTTGTGCTTGTCTGTTTCGTGAGAAAGCCATTTTTTGTACAGCTATTTCTCTAGCCACAGTACATTAAAGACACACTTTGCTGGCATGCTTGAAGACAAAGATCACATGGTAAAAATCACACGTAGATGAAGACTTAGTGTCACTATTGGGTTAAAATCAGACAAAAGTTCAAAAGAAAATAGATGGGTTGGAATTGAAACATAGGAGGTATTTTATTATATTACTTTAAGTAAAATAAACTTGTGAACAGTATAAGAGTGCAACTGCATCCTCCTTGGATCAATTGGTTTTTGAAGGGTGGAAGGTATACAGCGTAAGAATAACTTAACTTTAATGTACAGTTTTAGTTCTAATACAATTACATTTTTTGATACACCAGGAACAAATTTTGGAGAAATATACAGTGAAATATTATTGATCGTGTGGGTCAAGACAGTGCCACTTTGCTGCAAGATCACGCACTTCTACACTGGGTTACACCCTAAATGGGAAGGCCGTACCACGCAATTGAAAGGCGAGGAAATATGTTGTGGATACAAGCCGGGAACCATACTTGGGAAAGTTAACTTATTATCTAACTGATTAAAGTTAAAGTTAGAGTAAGAAAAAGTTAACGGAAAAAAGTTTAAGGTTAAAATCCACACAAATTAATTGATTAAAGTTTAAGTCAAAAAAAAAAAATAACTGATTAAAGTTAAAAGTTAAAGAACAACAACAATTTTACAGTTAAAATTAAATCAGAAAACAGTTTTTTGTCAGTGTTTATACAAAACATTAAAAAAANAACAACAACAATTTTACAGTTAAAATTAAATCAGAAAACAGTTTTTTGTCAGTGTTTATACAAAACATTAAAAAAAATCACAATTTACAGCGGTGCGACCGTCGACCTCGAGTTCCTTTTCGGCTCGGGTGGCTTAGTTGCTTCCTNAAAAAAATCACAATTTACAGCGGTGCGACCGTCGACCTCGAGTTCCTTTTCGGCTCGGGTGGCTTAGTTGCTTCCTGGGTTGTACTGCTGCGCGCTTTGTCTAATATTGCCTGTGGCTTGAAATTCCGCTCTGTCTCGTGAGCTCTTTCTACCAACTCGTCGACAGATTGTGTTCGTGGAAGTTGGAGTAAATTACGCAATTTTGGGAGCAGCAGGAGCATAATATATTTCGGATGCAGTTTTCCTCGTTCCCTTTGATTTCGGCCTCTTCCTCGGAGGCCTGGGTTTGACTGTGGACTTCCGTGGTGAGGTGCGTCAACACTTCAACTTAAAAATGGGTGACTAGGCGTGAACAAAGTTGCCCCCATTCCATTATAAATTCCCCATATTTATTCCACCAGTCTAACGCTTTACCCTTTAACTGATTCTGGGTTTTGACAACCCACTGTTTGGTTGGAACCCCGTTCTCACTAAATTCTCTCTCGCACTCTTGCATAAATGCTACCGGGTCCTCTTGGGGTCTTCCTTCGAATTTCGGTAGTTGGGGCCCGTCGCTACCCTGGGTGGACGTCATGCTGTGGTGAGTGCCTGGATTATTTGGACGGTATTCTGCCGCTTGCTTACATACCTCGCACCTATACACTAAGCCAGGTCTCGTGATCCTCTTGTCCGGCCAGCCAATGCACAAGCAATGAAATGTTTGGGCACAAATAATGCAACTAACTGTGTTTGCGCCTTGTCCTGCACAGGTAAGCCAGCTTTAATAGGCAGTTTGGCGGGTCCAACAGTCATCACAACGGTACTCTAGTCTGTCAGTACAACAGGGTTAATCATTCCATCCCGAGCATAGAGAGTGGAATCTGTTCTGGCAGTGTGTGCACTAATGAAATTTACACCTGCTCTGTTGCATGTATGTACGCTACATCTTTCTCTTTCTGGTCAGGTTTCAATGGCCTCATCCATTGCTGTGGCGGCAGTTTCACCTTGGTCGGCAATGCTTAGGTTTAATTCGGACATGTCTCTGCTAGTAAAATTGAGCACCATGGGGTGTTTACAGACTCCCCAAAGTCTGGATGATTATTGCTTTGACTCCCGACTATATTATCTTTGTTCTCTGGGTCGCACTGACCTGGTTCTGCCTTATTAATTAACCAATAAAGTGTTGTGGCCTCATGTTGGGCACCACGAAAACACTTACTATTGACGCGTGATGTCCTGTTAAAATGGGCGACGTCACCGTCAGATATAGGTTCCTATGGTGCCGGACAAAGACACTGGCTAAATTCACTGAGGGGGAGTTTCAATTATCTGTCGCCTAATGGTAACCCTGCTGCGGTATAATGTGGGGAGTGTAGTCCTTCGACATAGCATGAAGTTCAGTGTGGTGATGATGACTCTACGCACTGATGGTCTGGACAAAGGCACTCTTTTACCTGCAGTGGGCTTCACCCGGGGTAGATTGTGGCTCGGCGGCTGCTGGCTGGAACTGGGGCCATGTCCTGGGGTGACGGCGGTGTTGCTGGCTGGGCTCGCTGGCTTCTGCCGCGGGCTGCTGGTCCTCGCGAGCCTGAAGTAGAGGCAGGCGATACGCAGTGGCACTGGAAGGTCCAGTTGTAGGTGTAATACGAGCGGGTGAAGCTCTCCAGCGGTCTTCTGAAAAGGGAGCTAGGGGGAACTGAGAGGTGAGACCTCGCCAGTTGTCGGACGGCGTGACCTCGGTCCTGTGGGGAAGGGCTGCTGAGGGCAGACGGCAATGGGTTGCAGAGCAACTGACCAGGTTTAGAGGCAGTAGCTGCCCTCTTAGCTCTCCACCTTGCACCACCTCTATAAGTGACGCGCATACGGGAAGGTACTAAGGTCTGCCACACGAAGGAGGAGCAGGCAACTAGTTCCCTGGCTAAGAGTGTAACCAGAAGGGGTTAGGCCAACCAGAATCAGTCCTGTCACTCCAACCGGTGAAGTTCAATGCGGTGGATGGAGTGGGTTAGGTGATATTGATGTCTAGCCACTTCGTTGCATGTGTTACTAGTGGTCGAGGCTCTACTGTACGTGCGCACCAGGTACCTTTGTATATCTGGTCCACAGTTTGGGTGGGCATCTACTGAGTTACGTTTTTATGACATACGTGCGTCCGGTTAAGGGTAGCCCACAATCCTACCTTGTTTAGGAAAGTGGTTTAAAGACGCTGTCTCCTGCTTCTCCTTGGCGGGTTTCGCACAGGTATGGAAGTCACAATCACCCTAGAATAAGCACACGGGGTTAGATAAAAATACATGTTTATTCCCCAGAGGAACAGACACGGTCGCCCGTTCCTAGCTATCAATTGAACGGAAAACAGTACAAGTAAGCTACGGTAAACCAGGTGAAGGGGACCTGCGGCAAAACTAGACAAGAGCAGACAAGACCAGGTAACTGTTATACCAACTGACCTTAACTAATCTGTACTGTTGTCCAGAAGGGACTTGGGGTTCACTACCAAAGTGGTAGTGAGTGTAAGGGAGGTCAAAGACTTCTTCGGGGGTCGCTGGATGCAGATCTGGAAGACTTCTGGAAGGCTGGTTGATCTCTCGTGAGGAAAGCGATAGGCAGAGAGCTTCAGCACACGAGGTGGTAGAGCAAGCTGCAGAGTATACAACAGACTTTTGGGACTGCGTGCCGGCGTATATAGTCGGCCGGCTGTGGGTCCTTCGGCTGGTCGGGTATCTTCGGACTAGATCTCCTTCCTTACCAGCGCAGGCAGCATTCTCTTGGGGGAGGCTGGAAGTGCTAGTTTCCTTGTGTGCGGGTTGCATTGCTCCCGCGAGCTTAGGGACAGTGCTGGGCTTCGTGGCTGGCTTCTGTCGCAAGCGGGGGTGATTACAGCACCCGTGACGTATGGCATAGACGGTCTCGGCTGCCGTGTCCTTGGGGTGTGCTGGATGGCTCTGGAAGCAAGTCGTCCTGGGTTCAAACCTCGCTCGGGGTGACGTAACACCACATGAAGATGAGGCGGAGTCGCAAATTACCATATTCACCCAAATATAAGACGACCCCCTACATTTGCCCTTTACTAATGGGAAAAAGTTCAATTTTGCCACAAATACTTATTGACAGGCCATGATAAAAAAATCTCAAAACATCAAATATCCGTTGAAAATCATTTTTAATATAAGTAAAACAGGTAAAAGCTTACCAGTCATCAAACCTTATGAACAAGAAAGAGAAAACAATGCAGTATTATATAAAACCGTTCTGTGTCAATTATTCATCACTTGAATCAGACTCCCCAGTAGAATGATCCTCACAAACATTTGCTTCGGTAACGGAAAAATGCGTGGCTGCAGCACAATTGCTATGCAGTTTTGCATACTAACTACAATTAGTTTAAAATTCACATCATAACTATGACGTTCAAATTTTCTTAGTCGCGAAGGCGATGAACTTTTTTTTCTCAATATGGTCACTCATAATTAATTAACACATGCTCATTTACCAATACGTTTGATACAAAAACCGGCAAATGGCTTCGACCAGGAGTAAACAAAGTACTGGGAAAAATAAATCAGAAGTCATAGATACAACTACTTTCTCGTACTCTCAACCCCAGACGTATTCACTTTGGGAATGTTGAACTACAGTGCTAAAATTGGTCATCAAACAACTTTGATCACTCCCATTCACAGTCATGATGCCATTTTGGTGATCACGTAGCTGCTCTAGATCACAAGATGTTTAGTTTACCACCATGTTACAATTGTATCTTAGGTAAACGCAACCTAAGCAAACATAACCGCCTATAGTGTAATGCAATGCACTGACCCATTTATGCATATTTAATACTTGTACCAATATTTTAGCGATGGTTTTGTCAGGTGGTTTTGTGATAATTAGAAATATATGCCCGCCTAACAGAGCCCATTGGAAGAAAAACGTGACAGAAATTGAAGTTAACCTCACTTTTTGTTGTGGTTGTTTTATATTTTCGATAATATTAACCAAACTGGTGTTTTTCGAAAGATTAGAATATTTCTCTGGAAACCATGAACAAAGTGCTATTACTAGAGCTGAGAGGGATCCCGACTTTTTGGAAAAAATTTGGGAAATACATTTTTTAAAAAGGTCGGGCGGAAAATAATTTTCCCGTAAATTTTTCGGGATAAAAATTATTTAAGCTATTTTGCTGTTATGTCTGTGTTCTATAACATACATGTAAGAGAGAACCTACATGGCCCTAATCTTGCCAGCATAAGTAAATAATAAATAAATGCAAGTCAACCTACCTATCAGTATTAGTGATGCAACGAATGTTGATTTTTCCACATTCGCGAATGCGAATGCGAATATTCACCTCCAACATTCGCGAATGCGAATGCGAATG
>NQII01001673.1:315480-326797 GCA_002778355.1 Clitarchus hookeri
AAGTAAACAAATCGTGATTGCTGGCTTACTGAATGAAGTTAGCTGCTAATAATGTTTTCGTAAAGATTTAGTTTGAGGTTTCCTTGACGTGTACCGCTCATACCTACCAGTAGTGGCGATGCTATTCTTACCCACGCCGTAAACCGATGGCCTAACGACCAGAGGAATCCCCGAGCTCGAACCAACTGCACCTGTCATGTTGCCTGAGTCACGACGTGACGCTGCAAACGCGGGGAGTCTTGGGCATGTTATCGCCCCTCGCCACAAGAAATTACTAATCGGGGAAAAACAGTGCACCCCGCCTACCCCTATCCCACAGCAAACACGAAAGTGTAAGTCCCGAGTTATATGGAAAATAGAACAGAAACATACATATATACAGGAGGAACGGAGGACAGTTAAGTCAGTTACGCGACAGTTAAGAGAGTTACGCGAGAATGAAAGAATGAAGGACAGTTGAGGTCAGTTACGCGAGAGTTACGACACGTTTACGACGGAGCAGCAGCGACAAGACACTTACGACGGAGTCGGGAGTTACGCCGGAGTCACGAGAGAGTCAGATACGAGGAACGATGAGCGACGAGGAGAGAACTGCACGTCCAGGAATCGAGCCCAGGACTTCCCGGGAGAGACACCGAGACAGCTCGACAACGCCAGCCACCAGCATTGAGGTAATTTCAGCAACCTGCCGAAACCTCCCCCCCCCGACGCAAACATTCGCCGAGATGTGTGTAGGGCACGGGATAGCTAGATTCCACCGTCCGAGGAGATATAAAAGGGGCTAGGTCTCATAGATGTACAGGTCACTGTAACTTTGGACAATAGTTACGCCTTTGTGTCACCCCTCTTACAGCAGCCCAAGGTGCCGTTAGCCAGCACCGTAACAAATTACTACATACCCTGCTATCCACCATCCTGTATAGTACAGGTGGGAGCAGCATCGAGTCAACATACTTAAGTTTTGTTTTTAACTTGTAAAGACACTATTGTTGTAATCGTACAGTGATAAGTGATATTTCAAAATAAAGCGGTCGTGTGTTAGCGAAGTTTGGACTTATTTTACATTATGTGATGCTGAAAATGTGAAATGCAAAATATGTAATAAACAATACTCACACAAAGGAAGAACAATAAGTGCTATGAGAAATCACCTGGAAGCTTTGCATAAAAACGAGTATAATGCTTTAAAGAATAGGGAAAATGAAAAGCGAAATGCTTCTACAACAAGTGTTGTGGCCTCCACTTCGCGACAATGTACGAAAACCGACCTGAAACAAATGTCTTTGACTGATTGCGTCGAAAAAACAAAAAAGTGGGATAACAACAATGCCAAGTCTTTGGAAATTTATAATTTAATAAGCGAAATGATTGTTTAAGGGGACTTACCCTTTAGTTTTGTCGAAAGAGTTGGATTTGTCAGACTATTGAACCATCTTTGTCCGTCGTATAATATAAAAAGCCGACAACATTTTTCTTCGTTTATATGTGAGAATTTCTACGGCAAAATCAAAGATAAAATTTTGGGATTAATTAAGTCATTTGAAAAATGGGCGTTATGTCGACTATAAACCAGACTAAGAAGTTCAGGAATATCTTTGCTGAGTCTTACATGTCATGGTATAACAAAAAAATTTGAGAGAAAAATTATTGTGTTAAACGCAGAGGTATTTAACGATGGCAGACATACTGGTGAAAATATAGCTATAAAACTTGAAACCATGTTGTCGCATTGGGAAATACCTAAAGAAAAAGTGCAATGCATTGTTAGAGATGGTGGCACAAACATGAAAACATGAAAAAGGTATTTCCTTGTTACTAATTAGAAACATTGATTGTTCGTCACACCAAATTCAGCTGGTTGTCAAGGAGGGGCTTAAGGCACAAGATTCCGTTATAACAGTGATTGCAAAATGTAAAAAGATGGCAACACATTTTCATCACTCAAATGTAGCTCAAGATGAACTGGCTGCTCTACAAGAAAGACTCGATCAGCCAAAGCTGAAAATCATACAAGAGTGTGCTACAAGATGGAATAGCAGCTTGTATATGTTAGAGCGTATTTTGAAAAACAAAGATTCGTTATGTCTTTATGCTTCCCAGAATAACAAGATTTCACAACTAACTTCCGAAGAGTGGATTATTGTGGAAAAAATAATAACTTTACTCAGACCTTTTGAAGAAATTACAAAAGAACTAAGTGCAGCCAATATTTCTGTATCCTCAGTAATTCCATTATTGTCCACTTTGGAAAAAATTATTGGTGAATTTGATGTGACCGACGAATGCGTTGGGAATACGATTTTAGTTCTTAAACGAGAACTATGTCGCAGATTTTCCCATTTGGAAAATGACGTATTGTTTGCTACGGCAACTTTTATTGACCCGAGATACAAATTAAAATTTTTCAAAAATTCTTCAACCAGAGATCAAGTTGTGAAAAATATTTTAGTGTCAATTGGAAACGATGAATAAAGCCTATGGTCTTGTTCAAATCCTAAGCGTGCCAGAATGACTACTCATCGGATTGAAACATCTGGTTCCAGTGCCAGTCTTACAGAGAAATCTATATCTTTAAGACACCATGAAATTGCTGATGGATTCCATTGAAAGTGAAGAAGAATAAGAAAATGAATGTACGAACACTATAGAAGTTTTGATAAAAAAAACCATCAATGAATATTTATTAGATAAACGTGTGGAAAATGATGTAGATCCACTTACATGGTGGGCGGTAAATAATAAGAAGTATGGTATTATTTCTCCCATAGCCAGGCAATATTTAGTAACACCACCCACTAGTGTGCCTAGCGAAAGGGTCTTTAGTGGGGCTGGTCTTCTTTACACACCCCACCGAAATAGGCTGCAAGGAGAAAAGGCATCAAAACTTCTATTTCTGAAGTTTAATATTCCTCTACTCTTATTTAATTACTAAGTGTTTCACTTAATTGTGCTTAGATATAAACAATTTTTCATAGTTTTATTTTTCGATTTCAAGAAGTAATGTTTAATGGATATCTTAAAAATTACATAATTAGTGAGTTAGTATTAGTACCAAAGTTAAAATTAACAAAATGTTAAGAACATATTTGTTTTAATTGAAAAGAAGATTATTATATTGTTTGTTTTTCTTCACAATATATTTTTAACTCTATTCATAAGAAATCAATTTGATTTAAAATTAAACATGATTACTAGTTCATTAAAATATCTCACATATTTGAATAAGACACTATTTAGGTTGCATAAATGCATATTGTTTAGTGTTTTTACAAAAGATCTCATTTAAAGTTGATTTGTATAATTAAAAAGGTTGGGTTATATCTTACTCCATTGTTTTGTGTTAAAGCAGTTCAATGGTATTGGATCATACCATTTTGCTTAGGTAAATAAGAATAAAAGAATATCAAGAGTGTGTTTCTGTTATGTAATCTAGTGAATAACTACAAGGCTGTTTCCCAAATATCATTAAAATACACTCTTATACATAAAAAATATGTTTATAAATAAAAATGTCTTAATCATAGGAGTTGCATTATTATTTAGTAAACATTTTAATTTTTCATTGCCAAATACATTTGCAAAATATTGGCATCATGTTTGCGAATGTGAATGTGAATGCGAATGTTCGAAAACATGCGAATGCGAATATTCGTTGCATCACTAATCAGTATTAATGGTTTCATATAAATATAATGCATACAAAGTTTGCCACCGGCCGTCGTATGTAAACAAACTTATGTGTGCCTTCCTAAAATATATAACTGCAAATTCCTCTAAATGGTATTCCCATTTCACTAACGGTATTTTTTTCTGCCGTCCGTCACTTTAAAAGTGAAACACTTGTTACAGAATCGTGAATATATTTTTAAAACAAAAGTATTTTTTATTGATATAATGGAGCTCAGTTGTGCGTGACTAAACATTTTCCTCTGCACGTATTTTAGCGGCTGAATTAATGCACACTGCTCACAAGCATTAAGAAAGTGACGTTTGGAATTTTAAGCCCGTATTGTTTAAGAATCGAGATGGCTATGAAATGAGTCTCTTACTTTTCACGCACTCTTAATTTTGTTTAATTTTGCGAACTTCTTATAAATGTTACCAAATAATTCCATTGCGGGCCGAAAGGCATATCAAACGCAAACATGTAAAGTGACATTTGAATTGGCGTGAATGCAATTGCATTTCTATGTACCGGTATGCTCATAAAAATCTGAATGACTGTGCATTTCTACATCCACATGATTCTTGTTCTTGTAGGTTAAACGGCCGCCGAACAGTTGCAGAACGCAACACATCATCGTCTACGGTGGTATTTTATTGGTGAGCAGTTCACGTGACGTAGAATGTCGCCCAATGATAGTAGTAGTTGGGAACAGTACTGCTTGTGTTTTTATTTTGCTAATCACCCGTCCATGTTATTTATTGCATGATGTAACACAATTATACAATAATACATTAATCTAAAGTTTTTATTTGTACGTTTCGTTAATTTTCTAGTGCACCGAAAAATTCCCGATTCCGTCCTGTTTCCAGCGGGAAATAATTTTTCCCGCACGAAAATTTCCCGAGCCCAAATTATTTTTCCCGCCCAGCTCTAGCTATTACTATTACCTATGCATAAATATTAACATCAATTTTTTTTTTCTGATGCGAAAATAAGACCACTCCTAAATTTTTGAAAGGGAAATTTGGAACAAAATAGTCTTCTATTCATGTGAATAAGGTGTTATTAAGCCAGTACGCATCACATATCAATATGATAGGCTGTTTAGAGGTGTAATCTATTAAGTATAAAATCGTGAACTACAAGTTATGTTAGTAAGAAAAAATGATACAGAATACAAAATGTTTGCTGAGGGAACACAAATATTTTCTTACTAACATAACTTGTAGTTCACAATTTAATACCAAATAGATTTTCTCTTATGCTGTCATTTTTGCAACACTTGTCATACGGCCATGACCGGCTCACCTTCGGTCGACTTCAGCAAACGTATGGCAAACAATGGCAATATGTATTCAACTCCCACTATCAGCCATCTTCACAGTGAGAATCAATATTTCTCGTAGTTAAAGCAGCACTTTTAATAAAAGGCAATCTACAGCATTACTGAGCTGCACTTGGATTCATTTTCTTGCATGAACAGTGTTTGTCTTAAATGTGTCAATGAACTTATTAGCTACTGGATGAGTGTTAGTAGGGTTATTTCACGTCCTGTTAAATCAATAATTATCACGATTCGTAGTAAATTTGGTGAAAGATTCGTAATTTCCCTTGAAAGCATACCATTTTGGTTGTAAAACATGTGTGTGTGCATGATGTTTGCTAGCTGTGCGTAATAGCGGCTGGGAGTAAGGAAAGCTGTCACTATAGGCACCTGCGTGGTAGGCAGCAGATGACACACCAGCTCTCGTCAGCTGTGCGGCCACCGTGACCGTCGCCTCTCGTGTGCGGCAATAGATGATCCCACAGCCCTTTTCCCCCTGCAAGCACATAACACAATCACGTGTGTGGGATTGCTGCTACTCAGACATCACATGCACATTCAGAAAAAGAAGTACTACAATGAATGTAATGAACTCCACAAACCAAAAACCAGGATAAAATATACATTTACGGTTCCTGGAGCTACTTTGTGCTTTCAAGGCCACAGAATGTCAAGGGCAAGTAATTCATGCACCAAAAGCTCTGAACTAATATGTGGCAAGCAGCCGTAAGACTCAAAGGAGTGACACTGATAATATTTTACTGAAGGAATGTCCTAAATAATATTCAATGCGATTGCTGATGGAAGATGTGCATATCTTCAAATTTTGATGTTTTCAGACATTGCAATTTTATTCCAATTTTTTATTTCACAAAGTTACAGGTTTCACATTCCAAAATTTTTTAGGTAAATATTCTTGCTTGCATAATTGCAAGTTATGGTCAATATTTCTTGAGTAGACACATGTTTCATTACAGTACAAGAAACTTAATAAAATCTTAATTCAGTGGAACCCTGTTGCAACATCCCCTCCAATAACATTTGCCCGCTTAATAAGCTGCCTTCTATTGGTCGACAAACATGTTTTTCAATACAAAATTACTCTCTTATAAAATTTTCCCTTATACAGTACAACCCTGTTATAACATTTCTCAAGGGTTCAAGAAATGTCGATATTATACAATAAGGGAAAACTTTATCAACCTGTATAAGGGAAAACTTTATAAGAGGGTAATTTTGTATTGAAAAACAAGTTTGTGGACCAAGAGAAGGCAGCTTATTAAGCAGGAAAATTTTATAAGAGGTGATGTTGTAACAGGGTTCGACTGTACAAGGCTGTCATTTCCAGGGGCCATTAACATATTTCATAACAATGTTCTACTGTAACTGACTAGACTGCTTTGTAATTATAACAAATAATACACAGGTGGACAAGAAAAGTGTGACTACATTTGGATTTAATGCATTAAGGTGTAGTATACTGGGTAATACAATTAACTGCATTAACTGCAACATGATTTTTGTTAATAAATTAATATCAGTACTACTGTCAGATTTTCCTCCCCTTATAAACAGTTTATTTAAAATTTGTTTTTGAAATAAGTAGAAACAAAAATTGAGATGTTATTTAAGAGCATGATGCGTGATGCGAACTAACATANTAACTGCAACATGATTTTTGTTAATAAATTAATATCAGTACTACTGTCAGATTTTCCTCCCCTTATAAACAGTTTATTTTAAATTTGTTTTTGAAATAAGTAGAAACAAAAATTGAGATGTTATTTAAGAGCATGATGCGTGATGCGAACTAACATATATATTAAACACGACTTTGCCTCATCTTCACGTGTCATCAAGTCACCCCATGCAGGGTTTGAACCCTGGACAACTTGCTACCACTAGCGCCTACCAGCACGCACCTAGGCAAGGGACACTCACGGACACGGCAGTCGACACGGTCTTCACCCTTATGTCAGACATCACGACACCCCCTACGTGTGATAGAAGCCAGCCACACAGCCCAGCACTGCCCCTAAGCTCGTGGGAGCGATGCAACCTGCAAACGAGGAAAACCGCACTTTCAGTCTCCCCAGAAAGACAGCAGCATTCGTCGCTAATGGAGGAGTTCCAGCGCGAAGATAACCAACGGCCGAAGGGAGCCGAAGGTCCCGCAGCCGGCCGCCTATATAGGCGAGCGCACAGCACCCGTCTCGCTAGTTGATACTCAGCAGCTCATATGCTGGAGCTCTCTGCTGCTACTGCCTTCCTCACGGAGGACCAACGCTACCTTCAAGACATCTTCTAGTCCTTCAACCCCCAAAGAAGTCTTCAGCCCCCCTTTACACTCACTACCACTGTGGTAGTGTCACCCGAGTCCCTTCTGGACAACAACATTAGAGTTAGTTAACGTCAGTTAGTATTATAGCTACCTAGCTGCAACTGCTCTTGTCTAGTTTAGACCCAGGTCCCCTTTACCTGTTATTGTAGTTTACTTCCATTACAGTTCATTGTTAGTTAGGAGTTAGTATAGGCCATTGTGTCTATTCCTCATGGGAATAAACACGTGATCTTATCTCACCTCCAAGTATTCATTTTTAGGGTGACTGTGACTTTAATCCCAATTAGACGTCGGCCCCCCAAGGAAAAGCAGCAGACCGCGTCATTGAAACCCTCTTTGCCGAACATAGAGTAGGACTGCGGACTCCCTTCACCGGGCGCCAGTGCCACTCAAAACACACACATTAGACGGCCACCCACACTGTGGATCAGGTACGCCAAGGTACCTGGTTGACACATATGGTAGAGCCACAACCACTAGAAACTCAATCCACGAGACGGCTAGTCATACAACCCAGCCAATTCACTCCATCCACCGCGTTATTTTCGCTGGAAGGAGTAATTGGACTGACTCTGAGAGGCCAAGCCAAGAATGGCTTCACACCTAGCTAGGGATGTTCGTCGCCTGCTCTTCCTTAGCGTGGCAGATCTTAGTTCCTACCTCTATGCCATACAAACATAGGAGATAGGAGTGGTGCGAAGTGGAGAGCGAAGAGGGAACTGCAACACAGTGCCAACTGCCCTCTGCAGTCTAACCCCATGAGAACGAGCTCAAGCTGCCAGCCAACTGGAGAGGCCTCGCCTTCCAGTCCCCCCCAGATCCCTCTTTCAGCCACCCCACAAGATCGCAGGCAAGCCGCATCCTATCGTCGAGAGATTTCGCCAAGGACTTCCTGTACCACTGGGAGTAGCCACCACGTGGTTCAGGACCAGCAACCGTCCACAGGCCCTTACCAGCATCGCCAGCCGCAGCACCAACTTCGCCCAAGGACCGGGCACGAGTTCAAGCAGCAACAACAGCCGAGTCAGGAGTTACCCTGGGCCACGCCCAATACAGGTAAACCAGTGGCTGTGTGCAAACCAGTAGTGCGAAGGACAGCCAAGTCCACACCAGATTTTGTGCCGTGCCGTCAAACTACGCGCCCTAGCTTATATACCGGCCAGGGACCGGTAATCAGCGAATATAGTCAATCCTTTTATATAGCCCATGTCTCTGACTGACACATCAAAACCTTGCCTGACCGTGACGTCGTCATCAGTCACCCGGCATCATGCGTCAAGCAAAAAAATGTTGCAAAATGATGCACCAAAATAACTTGTAAAGAAATTAATTTTTCCTCAACCAAATTAAGAATGTGAAGTTTTGTGTTAGCTTTGAGGTTGCCCTATAGTATTTCGATAAATGCAGTATTTCAAAGTGAAAATGCAGGTTTTGCTATATCTTTAAAATATCAGAACATGTATTATTTCCAATGTAACACAGTTTAAAAGAACGGTTAACAGATTATGAAAAAAAAAGGTGCAATCCAAGCATGCTGCAGTATACGTTAGATAGGACGTCAATCAAACACACTTTATTGAATGCGGCACAACTTAAGCACCAAGTTATGGGCCTGAATGTAGCGGACAATACGTCTGCACCTGCTTGCCCATCTCCAGGCAGGACTCTGCGAACATGGCAAGATCTGCGTCTGGGTCATCCATTGTGTCTTTGAATACAACTTCATAGAAGAGGTTTGGGCGGAAGCAAGGTATCTTGAACGTGGCGAATGGTTCACGGAACCTCAGTAATTTCAGAATATCCTTGGTCACCTGCAACAAGAGATGGGGTCCCATCTCAGTGAACGGCAGAGACGACAAATTACCAGGTAATGTCTGCATTTAGAAACTCTTACATGGCCAATTGGTCCTCAGGTTTCAGAAAACCAAAGAACTCAGGGTATTACAAATCCAAATGCTAAAAGTTCATTACAGTAAAAATGATGTGGGTGGGACTTCACATACAACATTGTAAATTGTTTCTGTTAATGTAACTACATGTAAATCAAAAATTTTGCTACTGTTATAGTCTCATTGATAGTTGAAAAAAAAATGTAATGATCTAGTGAAGATATTCTGAGTCGCAAATGACTTCTCAATCTAGTGGCAAAACTTAGGTCAGATTTTGTCCATAGTGTGGATAAAGACAGTAATTCATACTGGGTGACAAAAGACTGATGCAAGATACACGAAACAGTAAAACTGGCAGTATTAACCAAGCTTTACTGTAACAGTGTCAAGACAGAAATATTGCACACAGTAGTGATGTATTAATGACAAAAGACTGATGCAAGATACACGAAACAGTAAAACTGGCAGTATTAACCAAGCTTTACTGTAACAGTGTCAAGACAGAAATATTGCACACAGTAGTGATGTATTAATGACAAAAGACTGATGCAAGATACACGAAACAGTAAAACTGGCAGTATTAACCAAGCTTTACTGTAACAGTGTCAAGACAGAAATATTGCACACAGTAGTGATGTATTAATGACAAAAGACTGATGCAAGATACACGAAACAGTAAAACTGGCAGTATTAACCAAGCTTTACTGTAACAGTGTCAAGACAGAAATATTGCACACAGTAGTGATGTATTAATGACAAAAGACTGATGCAAGATACACGAAACAGTAAAACTGGCAGTATTAACCAAGCTTTACTGTAACAGTGTCAAGACAGAAATATTGCACACAGTAGTGATGTATTAATGACAAAAGACTGATGCAAGATACACGAAACAGTAAAACTGGCAGTATTAACCAAGCTTTACTGTAACAGTGTCAAGACAGAAATATTGCACACAGTAGTGATGTATTAATGACAAAAGTTCATTTTTGAAGTTATACTTCTTCTGGCGCGTTGAGGGTAACAGTTTAGCGTGCAACCGAAGTTGCGCGCGCACGGTGTAATGAAATTAGACAGTGAACGTGGTATGGGTATGACCCAACACGCATGCGCGTATCATCTAGCTATATACAAACACAAGGTACATAAGCATAGCATGTGGTTATATTTAAAACAGACAGAAAATCAGTTCATGTAATAAGCAAATTGAAAAACATTTCATTTAAATTAGTAATTCATTGTGAATATATATATATATATCTTATTAATTAATTTTACTTACATTGTACTGTGAAAAATTTGTTAGCGACAAAAATTGTATAGTAAAATTTTGAAAGTGTTTTCTAGTATTTGAGGTTAATTTTTTGTAAGTATTATTTTATTAAGTTATATTTATTTTGGCACGTTGAGGGTAATTCAATTATGTTCTTTAATAAAACCTTTATTAATTGTATTTAATGTCTTTCTTCTGTCATTTTATTGTTTTTCCTACTTACATAAATTATTTGCATACGCAATAAAATTTTATTTTAGTCACGCCAAAGAAGTATAATTTCTACGCGCGTACATAAGTACACGCACCCATATTTAAAATGAGCTTTTGTTAAATGATAAGATATGGCAGGAATAGGCCACTAATTACATTTTAAAAAGGAGACAGGAAACACAAGTTGTTATATTGCCGGCCTCCTGGCCAGCAGTGTACAAAGAAACAGGATCGCAGAGACAATGAAGTTAGTTCCAACTTTTGCAGCCTGCAGTCTAGTAAGTGGCGGTTGGGAAACAGTGAACCTAGCGGCCAGGAGGCAAACTAGGGTGAAGCGGGAAAATTGAAATGTGGTGGAGGGGTTATATTATGTTTAGGCCAGGCGTCTGTCTGGATTTGGTGAACCAATTCCTAGCGACGCAGTTCTGCACTATTATTAGGAGGTAGGGCCCTCACCACTCAGGTTGTGTAACAGGAGTCAAAGTCCTGATTGTGAGATGCTACATGTGCTGTAACTGGCTTCTCCTGCTAATTTATATTGGCTATAGCTATGGCCTGTTTGTTGTCTGCTCTATGGCCTTCACTGGCATTGATGATCACCCCCCCCCCC
>NQII01001673.1:326818-374353 GCA_002778355.1 Clitarchus hookeri
GGACGACTGAGAGGTGGGAGTCGCCACTCTGACGGGGTTATCTTTAGGGCGTGCAGTGGTAGGTTTGACCACCTATATTACGGTGCACTGGGCCTTGGGAGGTGCACTAGCAAGAGTAAGGCGTGTAGGCACACGCGTCGGGGTGTATCCAGGCGTGATACTGAGTCGTTTGACCACCTTGTCAACACTGGCAGGATGGGCCAAGGTGGGTGGTTTCTTCAGCGGCGTCGGTGGCAATGGTGACATGGCACGTGGCACGTAACAGATGAGGCTCTGTGACGTGCTGGTAGCTGACCCTCTCTGGCGAGCAGCTTCTTCCGTTTTCCAGGAGTACACCCAGTTTGCACCTGGATCTGAACTCCCCAGGACTAGCCCCTGCTTGGCTGCTGTCCCCCGTCCAGCCTTATGATGAGGCATAAAGGGGGTGACAGTACAGAGAGGTGTATAGCGGTTGTTCAGTAGGGGTAGGCACAGTCTAATGGAAATAAGGAGATGGGTGGGCAGCCTGGACTACTGGTCTTCAGTCTAGTTGCTTGGCGAGTGGGACGTCACTAGCGGAACCAAGTACCAAACAGAAGGTAACAGTATCGGGTTTGGGGGTGTCCGTTCTCGTGGCTACTTGGCGAGCAGGACATCGCTGCGCTGGTGGACCCAAGCATAATGAAGAAATGGGTCTCCTTGTCAGGGGTTGGCCTATCATTCTCCAGCAAGTAACCTGGCGAGCGAGATAGTCCAAGGAAGTCACTGCTCTGGTGCTACCCAGGAAGGTGGGCTTCCCAAGCTCCACGTAAAGACAGTGCCCCAAAGGGTTGAGGTAGGGAACGAGCTTCCGGCTCGTGTCTACTTCTGCAAGAATGTTAAAGGGTATAGTGACAAAGCACGAGATAGTGGGAGCAAGGTACAGAAAGATAGAGTACTGGGAGTGACAACGCAACCAAATAGGATTTACGTCTGTTTATCGACTGGTCATCAAACACACATAAACCAACCTGTACCCTGACTCAGGCTTGAAGGGCCGATCCTAGGTTGCCAATCGGTATGTTCCCTAGTCTCTCGAGCAGAGTGACGTTCTGCAGAGGTTGACGTGACATCTGCACGTGCTCGGGCAGCGCAACATTCTACAACTGGACTGACGCGGGACAGCTAGTTCGGTGTGCGCATGACACAGTGCAACTTGACTGACGTGAGAGCCTCGAACCGAGGGCTGCGAGCTCTATTTATATGCAGCACACAGGGCCAGCGCAGGGGTGCGGAGGGTAGCAGTCGAGAGGTCGCGGAGAGAGAGGGTAGCGCAGAGCCAGCGGAGATGGCCGAAGGCGACCAAAGCTGGAGGGGTAGAGAGCGGCGATGTGGTGCGAAGCAGGTTGCGGCACAGCAGGAGGCATCAGCTGGGCCAAGCCAACCCTGGGCTTCAAAGTGTGCTGAGGCATGTGTGGCGTAACGGCTCTTCTTAGGAGGGGGCCGCGGCTGTGGTGAGGCTAGATCGGGTGAACGACGACACCCGTGGCACATCACTCTATCTGAGAGTGTTGGTGGTATGGCCAATATACTCTGCATTGCAGTGAATGCGCTGTAGCTGGTAGATGAGACTTTCTGTCTCACAGCTTTAGTTGCCCCGGATAGGATAAGTCTGATTGGTGAGTCTGCTGTTGGAGGAAGTGGAAGGCCGGTGTACAGCACAAGAGCTACAACGTGGGCTATTGCAAGGATGAGACCGCGTGCGGGTGGTGCTATTACTGACAGTGGCATTGGGTATCAATTTGGGATGAACCAGTTTGTTTCGGAGGTATGGGGATCATTTGAAGACCAATCTGGGTGGTCTGGAGAACAGGTTTCAAATGAGTGGTGATGAGGCAAGAATTCTGTGTCAGCAGTTCAGAATGGTTCTGAGTTTGTCCATGCCGTCGTGGTAGAGGTCAACCAGAGGGATATCTGAGTTGCTGATATTTGTTAGAGGATCTGTAGTTAAAGTGGCACGCTGACTCTGTCAACAAGAGATCTGTTGTATTCTCTAGAGGAAGGCTTTAACCATTCGATCACGCTGCTTGTTTACGATAGTTTGAGTGGAACAAATGTGTTTAGCTCCAGTGGTAAGACCGTACAGCAGAGATTCCTTGGAACAGAATGGATGGTAGATGTTGAAATGTAAGTATTCATTGCTGTTGGTGGATTTATCCAGCTGCTTCGGTTAGTTCCACAGCCATAAATATGGCGTGAACTTAAGCAGGCTGTGCGAGATAAGTTGAGTGATTAAGTGAGTGAGCCGGTGAGTGAAGAGATTTGGGTGGCTCTTAACATCACTGTCTTGAGAACCAATGAGGGTGAAGCAAGATGAGGATGGAGCAGCACCAGAATGCAAGGGCGGGGGAAACTGGAGATCCCAGAGAAAACCCGCCATCCAGCGGCATCATCAGGTACTACGTATTCCCACATGCAAAAATCCGGGGGCGACCCTGCCAGGAATCGAACCCAGTTTGCCTTGGTAGGAGGCGAGTGGTCTAACTACTATACCACTGTGGTCCCCTGAGGTTGTCGAGGAAGTGGATGTGACAGTCCTCACTTGAATCCCAGTTCATGAAGATGTCGTCTATAAAATGCATCCAGCAGTGTGGCTCAGAAAGTTTTGCTCCAGTGGACCCATGAACGGATTGGCATTAAGAGGGGACCACGCAGCTGCGCCTTTAATTTGGAGGTACTGCTTGTTTTGGAACCTGAACCTGTTATTGTTTAGCGTGAGTCTTGACAGTTCGACCAAGAATGCTGTGGAAGGTTTGCAGTTGGGAGGTCTTTCATTAAGATGGAATTCTACTGCAGACAGTCCTGATAAGCGAGGAATATTGATGTAAAGAGAAGTGGCATCTAATAGTGACCAGGTAAGCATTCTGAGGGATGGTGTGCAGATTTCTCAGGTGTTCTAAGAAGTGGCTGGTGTCCTTGATGCATGATGGGAGTATCGGTACCCAAGGTTGAAGGTGTGCATCCACAAATACTGAGGCCCTTTCCATAGAGCTGCTGAATCCCAATGCAATGGGGCATCCTGGAGGTGGCCATTGTTTGTGGATTTTCAGGAGCAAGCATAGGACAGGTGTGATGGGTTTTTCTGGGGTTAGAAGTTGGATAGGTATGTGAAAAATGCCATAGAGGAGGCTTTGAGATACTAGAAACTATTTGATTTGGTTACAGAATTTGGCCACAAGGTCTTCTGGCAGGAGTCAGTAGGTGGTTGAGTTGTGTTGGCAATGACACTCCTTTGGAGGACAATAAAGACACGCACTACCCATGGTTTAACACTTAACAGAAGATTAAAATCCCACAACTAGAAGTAAAAGAGTGAGGATGTGAAAAAGAACTTTACTCACAATCCCACCGTCTTGGTGAACACTTACTGCCAGCAAACACTAAAATGGCATCATAAACACAAGGTGAGCACTAGTAATAGAATTATAAATACTATGACAATAACAAACAATGTCTGTATGTGAGATAAGAATAGAATTAGACTCTTATCAGCTTTGAAATGTACGAGTGCATACTTCCAAGGAAAAAAAGATGTTTCCTTCTCACCTTCCTACTATTGTGTGANTAGGACAGGTGTGATGGGTTTTTCTGGGGTTAGAAGTTGGATAGGTATGTGAAAAATGCCATAGAGGAGGCTTTGAGATACTAGAAACTATTTGATTTGGTTACAGAATTTGGCCACAAGGTCTTCTGGCAGGAGTCACTAGGTGGTTGAGTTGTGTTGGCAATGACACTCCTTTGGAGGACAATAAAGACACGCACTACCCATGGTTTAACACTTAACAGAAGATGAAAATCCCACAACTAGAAGTAAAAGAGTGAGGATGTGAAAAAGAACTTTACTCACAATCCCACCGTCTTGGTGAACACTTACTGCCAGCAAACACTAAAATGGCATCATAAACACAAGGTGAGCACTAGTAATAGAATTATAAATACTATGACAATAACAAACAATGTCTGTATGTGAGATAAGAATAGAATTAGACTCTTATCAGCTTTGAAATGTACGAGTGCATACTTCCAAGGAAAAAAAGATGTTTCCTTCTCACCTTCCTACTATTGTGTGAGATGAATCGAATACTGCATGGGTAACATCAGGCTGTACTTAAAGAGCGGTCAGGTCCCTTGAGCTTAGTCGGTACTCACAGTGGCACTCGCAGTGGCAGTCAGTGCAACCCAGGGTACATCGGAGTAGTCGCTGCGCAGCTGCCCAAGTTTGATGAAGTCGGGTCGGAAGTCGTGTCCCCACTGACTGACGCAATGGGCCTCGTCCACCACGATGTACGACAGCTTGCCGTACCTGTGCAGCTCCGACAACAGGCTCTGAGGCACGCACAACACCCCCACACCATGTTCACATGAAAGCATCTTCAACACTCTACATGGCGCACAGCTGGGCATACAGAACAATAGCAGCTTGAGCATCTGTCAAAGAGTGCACTTCAAGAAATAATAACTTTTCATTCCGTGGATTTTTCAAGAAAATTAAGTGAAAGGAAAATTTACTCTTTCCAATTCTCCTCTGAAATTAATTTTCTTATGTGGTGATTAATAATCTAGTCATGTAATATGCAAAATAATTATTCATAAAAACTTAACAACAGTACACAAATACGAAACACAACCATATTTTGTTACTAACCCTTAATGCTGAGTTCACCAAAGGAAGGATTAACGCCGTAAATATAGTAGAACCTCATTCCCTGATTTCATAGTTACTTGCAATTCACACCTACTTTTTCCAATTCCATCTACTATTTTTACAGCATATATTTCCCCGCATTTTGCAACACTTTTTCCTAGTCATTTAAAAAGAATATTTAAAAAAAATCGTTCACTGCACATACAATAATTTAACTGTTTACACAGGCAAATATGGGAACATGACCATCCTTGATTACCCAGCATCAAANGGTTCCACTGCACATACAATAATTTAACTGTTTACACAGGCAAATATGGGAACATGACCATCCTTGATTGCCCAGCATCAAACCTCTCAATACGCTGACTTGAAACACCATCACCTAATTATTAAATAATCTTCCAAACGACTCTGCACAACTGCTACAAATGCGAGACGTTGCTGCAACATTACCGAACTAAATTACTGGCAAACGTAGTGAATCAGTTGTTGTGAGGCTAGTGGCTTTGTCTTCTCTGCTCAGCCTGTCGTCTAGGTTCATCCCTTCTCCCTTCTGGCCTGCACAGTGTCACGAGACTCCTGCTGGGTGCACACACCTCTGCCACTTGCAGTGTCTGTCTGTTTTCAATAGCTTCAAGTTCTTGTCAATGTAGCTCTTAAAGACAATTCCTTTCCTAGCACTTGACACCCATTGCAGCGTCTTTGAAGCGTGCATTTTTTGACTCAACTATTGAACATCCCCCCAATATGTTTACTTATGAAAAGAAAGCACATTCCAGATGACAGAATGGTACTTTCAAGACGGCACACACGTTATTTTCTAAAAACAGCTTTCTCAGTCTGCTGTACTTCAAAATATATAAACCGGATACATGCAAAACCACAATAGAGCCACGCATTGGACTGCGTGCAAGTTCAGTGACTTGTGCGTAGAGACGATACCACTTCACATATGCTGGTCGGCATCACCCGTAGTGCTTCTTCAATTATTGCATCACTCACGCAAACGTACCTCTCACTAGATGACTGCCCTGAGCAGGTTCTGTCCATCTTGCCAGCTTTCCCAATGCAAACCGAGCGTAAATTGATTGCCAATCTAGAATTTTTTGTAATTTATTTCCCAAATCTAAGAGTAAGAGGCTATACAGGATTGGGCAGAGTATACAGTAGCGTTTCAATAAGGTAGGAAAATGCAAGTGACAGTGGAACATATTTATTACTGATATGTACATAGGGTTAAGATATGCTATTAAACTTTTACAAGTTATTGATTGAATATCATGCCAAAGTGGTGTAGTGAAAACCCAGGCATGAAGTGCAATTGTGGATGCANCACGCGAGACGTTGCGGCAACATTACCGAACTAAATGACTGGCAAACGTAGTGAATCAGCTGTTGTGAGACTAGTGGCTTTGTCTTCTCTGCTCAGCCTGTCGCCTGGGTTCGTCGTCTCCTCTCCCTTCTCCCTTCTGGCCTGCACAGTGTCACGAGACTCCTGCTGGGTGCACACACCTCTGCCACTTGCAGTGTCTGTCTGTTTTCAATAGCTTCAAGTTCTTGTCAATGTAGCTCTTAAAGACAATTGCTTTCCTAGCACTTAAAACCCACTGCAGCGTCTTTGAAGCGTGCATTTTTTTGACTCAACTATTGAACATCCCCTCAATATGTTTACTTATGAAAAGAAAGCACATTCCAGATGACAGAATGGTACTTTCAAGACGGCACACACGTTATTTTCTTTACCTTCAACATAGCTAAAAACAGCTTTCTCAGTCTGCTGTACTTCAAAATATATAAACCGGATACATGCAAAACCACAATAGAGCCACGCATTGGTTGGAGTTTGCTATAGAGTTGAATCCAATACAATTGCAGGGTCACTGCTTAAATTCTTGAAGTTCTATGATCGTGACAAAACCACTGCGTGCAAGTTCAGTGACTTGTGCGTAGAGACGATACCACTTCACATATACTGGTCGGCATCACCCGTAGTGCTTCTTCGATTATTGCATCACTCACGCAAACGTACCTCTCACTAGATGACTACCCTGAGCAGGTTCTGTCCATCTTGCCAGCTTTCCCAATGCAAACCGAGCGTAAATTGATTGCCAATCAAGAATTTTTTGTAATTTATTTCCCAAATCTAAGAGTAAGAAACTATACTGGATTGGGCAGAGTAAACAGTAGCGTTTCAATAAGGTAGGAAAATGCAAGTGACAGTGGAACATATTTATTACTGATATATGTACATAGGGTTAAGATATGCTATTAAATTTTTACAAGTTATTGATTGAATATCATGCCAAAGTGGTGTAGTGAAAACCCAGGCATGAAGTGCAATTGTGGATGCATGCTGCATGCCTGACAGATGGAAGTCAGCAGGACTGTGGGCTATGTGTCAGTTAGTAATTGTGGCACTGTGGTCGGTACAGTACTATGCATTTACAAAGGAAGCTTATTTTAAACATAATTCCTTCCATCACAGCCCTAAGTACGTTTCGGCACCACTTCGGCCTGCAACATCATGACAAGGTGCCCGATCACAGCAAGATCGTTACACGGCTGAAAAAGTTCCGCAACACTGGATCGTTCGCCAACTCAAAACATTCCCATCAGCATGTTGTAACGTGTGCTGTAGGGTTTTATCCTCCTCTTGTGGCGGACGTCTGCCTCGCATGATATTCAAGAAATAACTTGTGAAATGTAACCAACATATCTCACCATATGTAGTGATACTAGTATTACAAGCATTCCACTNTGTTGTAACGTGTGCTGTAGGGTTTTATCCTCCTCTTGTGGCGGACGTCTGCCTCGCATGATATTCAAGAAATAACTTGTGAAATGTAACCAACATATCTCACCATATGTAGTGATACTAGTATTACAAGCATTCCACTATCACTCGCGTTTTCCTGCTCTCTCGAAATCCTAGTACATATTCATTCTACCCAACTCTGTATGATTAATAATGAGAAAATTCTAAAGTTGAATTGGCTTGTATCTGCTCGTTCCCATTATTTTGTAACACTTGATCTGAGTAAGTGTTCTGTTTTACTATATAATCCTGGCTTGCAAGTTCCAGCCACATAAATGTCAACGTCACTCGCAATGTTTCAGCACATGCTCCAGAGTAACACACGTGTTAACCACTGTAATTCAGTTATCACCCAACATGTGATCTTCAGGTGAATCTTTAAAGAAATGTTTTCCTATTTTCTATGGATATGATTTCATATTTGCTTGACAATTAGAGTTTGGTGATATGAAGCCATGCAACAGCATTGAACAAAGTCAGGACCCAGTTTTCACATCATGCCAACTGAAAATTAAAATTCCAACCCCTTCCCCGTCCTCTACCGTTTGCAGCCTGCAGTTTAGCGTAGTGAAACACAGTCATCTTTCCTCCATTTCTCCTCCAGTGCGCTCTGCTTCTCCTCTCTGTCTGTTCTGCAANGCGTAGTGAAACACAGTCATCTTTCCTCCATTTCTCCTCCAGTGCGCTCTGCTTCTCCTCTCTGTCTGTTCTGCAACCTGCCATTGTGTGTCCTTGCCTTACCATCTCCTTTTCGGTCTTCCCAGCAGGCTCTTTCCCTTAAATTTCAGCTCCACCATTCTCCTTTTCTTTCCCAATCTTTGTATATGCCCACACTATTTCTTTCTTGCCTTCTGTGCTATCTCATTTGGGCCTTGCAAACCTCATCATGTCTCACTTTTTCACTGCTAAACCTCATGTTGCTACGGTACCTAAGCTTTTTAATTTTTGCCACTTCCTTTTACAATACTTTACAGATGCTTAAATGATTCAAAATGTTTCAAATTAAAACCATATACAGTTATTTCCCTAGCCCCAAACTCCCTTATTATTTCTCCTTACAACAATCACCTTACTCTCAGGTTTAAAATGTGTTAGTACGTATTATGAAACTGGGTTTGACTGTAAACTCAATGCAGAAGTTAGCTTAAATGTTATGTGCCACTGCATTTCAAATTTCACATTTGGTGTCTCATTCACTTTTAAAAATGCATTTTATCAAAATCTTCTAGGATACTTAAACACTTGTAAATGTAAATCAATAACCAATGTATGAAAGGTAAAAAATTGTGGCATGCAGCATTCTGTGTCTAACTAACTTCACCCCACGCGTGCATTTTAAACAATGTATGTACTCATTCACAGACATATCTTAACACTTATTTCAAGGGAAATCACCTACATCAAGCAAGTTATGGGGCACAGTAACATTACTTGCCGTTTGCTACTGATAGCAAACACTGTAGAGGTGTGATCATGCCTAGCTCTTTACTTCAGCAGTTGTAGATTCCGTCCCAGCCGGCTGCAATGGTGATGGTTCGTCCAGATGGTTTCTGATACCCACTCCATGCAGGAGCTGTGCAACTCCTCCATAGTGACCTTCTAAATTTGTTCAAAATGCAAACTAATGGAAATTTAATAATAAAAAAAAACTATAATTTACAAATGATTTCCACACACTAACATGACAAGCTAGACGCGAGAGAACACATCATCATGAACTGCCAACCGCTAGTCCCGCCCCAGATGCAACAAAACAACAGGTTCACCTTGAAGAGGTCCGTGCTGGCCTGCTCCGGGGTGACGTACAGCAGGCGCGTCTCGGGAACCTTGCACCGCAGGTCGCATATGACAGCCGTTCGCTCCTTCAATGTCATCTTTGAGTTGATGGAGTTTGCTGTGATCCTGAGCTTCTGCAAGTGGTCCATCTGGTCCTGCACACACCGACACACGTCCACTCGACAAGTAGCACGGTCAACAACGAGCTTCCATCCTGCATCTAGCACCTTTCATGCATGCCAACTGGAACACTGCTCCTCTACTAACTGCGAATGGCCACGACACTTATCTCTACAAAGGATTATTCAATATAACACTTTTTTTTTACAATCCCTGATTTTATACTCTCCTGTATTTTACAACTATTTTCTTTGATCTCACATAATACACATACAGAATAAATTTTCTTTTCTTTTTTTGAACTCCTGCATTTTTCAACATTTTTTCCCCTGGTCCCTTGGACAGTGTAAAAAAAACGTATTTCACTGTAGTTAATAAAACAAGATGAGAAGCAGCACCGCATGTGATTCCAAGTACATACGCATTATCCATATACAATCTGTAACTGTTGAAATGAAGCAGGAAAACTTTCAAACGTTGCTCGCCTAAATAAATATAAATTGTACTCAATTATACAATGGAATATGTTAACGTTACGAATAAAAGTTTTGAATTTAAGAGCTATGCCATTCTGAAACATGACACCTGTCAATGTCAAGTCCACTGGTAAAACCAAATCACATTGATAAGACTATAATTTTGTTTCAATATAATAAAACCTGTTAATACACATGTCATTACTACAAACTGTAAAAATTCAGGTCCCTTGAGATGTGTATTTAAGAGTTTTCATTTTTTTAGAGAGCAGTTGTACTGACAGATACAGTATTTGCTTACATATGTCATTTTCAAAACAAGCAACCAACCTACCTACTTTGAATGCAACATTAACCAACGCGAAAGCAAGGACACTAGCGTATAAATAAGAAATGCTGAAGTAAACACTGTATATATTCATTTCCCTACTACAAAACTAACTCGTATTCCGCTGTGATGGTGACAATCCGCAGTTTCCTATGGTGTACTGACGTTGCATCGACATATGTGACAATAGTATTACATGCTTACTTTGCGATATTTTCTCGTGTTTTGCTGGCAGACATTACAGTGTAATAAAACTGATTCATATTGATCTTATTTGTAAGGTTGTGCGAATGTGCCCTTTTTTCTAATGAAGTGAAAATGATAAAATATATAATGAACTTTCGTGAAACTGAAACCAAAATGAAAAATAATTTCATAAAAGCTCAGTCTTAATAAAAGNAAAATATATAATGAACTTTCGTGAAACTGAAACCAAAATGAAAAATAATTTCATAAAAGCTCAGTCTTAATAAAAGTTTAACTAATTTCATAACATTTTGGCAAGTTATTTATTAGAACCAATTTATTGCAAAACCAAACCCAAAAAACTGTGGAATATAGAGTAGTTACAACAGGGCTTCTTACCTACATTTAAATTTCTATTTTATGAAGTTATTTCACTTATAAAATAATTAAAACAAACAAGACAATTTGCAGACAAAAATTTCCTTTGCTGGTGCACTAATGGACATTCATTAAACACCCAAATATTCATCTAAATTGAAAATTGTTGTTTCATTACAACTTTTGACAACCAAATTTCTTACCGAAACCAAAATGAATGTTGTCATTTTTCATTTTTGTTTCAGGATACTGAATATTTGCACAACCCTATTTGTTTGAAATTCAATTATAATTGTCATAAGTTTTTCTTTTCTGAAAAAGGGATTTTATGTATTGATTGCACAAATTCAAGTACAGGACCAATATCTTCATGGAGTGTGTGAAGAAATTTGGGCGGCTGTTAACAGCGAGGTCTTGAGAGCCGATGAGGGTGTTGAGGTAAATATGGAGCAGCACCGGAATGAAAGGCCGGGGGAAACAGGAGATCCCAGAGAAAACTCACTAACCAGCGGCATCGTCCGGCACGATTCCCACATGCAAAAATTCGAGTGTGACTCGGCCAGGCATTGAACCCGGTTCGTCTTGGTGGGAGGCAAGCAGGCTAACCGCTCAGCCACCACGGCTACTATCTTCTTGGAGTTAGTTGGTAAAATCATCTTAGTGAAGGAAACAGTACAGCATTCTATTCTGACAAATTAACGTAAAATGGTAATTTATAGTGTTAGATCCTGCAGGAGGGTATATACGAATGAGACAAGAGAGGCGCAAGTGGGTGAATCACATACACAACACACATGTGGTCCTCCGCCAGCCTGAAAAACACAAGGAGGGATNCACATGTGGTCCTCCGCCAGCCTGAAAAACACAAGGAGGGATTGTACCAGGACAAAGTGGTAACGGAGTGAAGATGAGGAAAACCCCTCCCTCTGCCCACACAAGACTCTCAGTTCAAGAAACAATTGCTCTGCCACAGCCTGGAGAACTCGCGCCGTGGGAGGATAATTACAAACAACAGAGGNCTCAGTTCAAGAAACAATTGCTCTGCCACAGCCTGGAGAACTCGCGCCGTGGGAGGATAATTACAAACAACAGAGGCAACCTCGGTTCCCCAAAATTTTAAAATGGAAAAGAGTTTTTATTCTTTAAAATATTTTTGACTAAAGTTGAGAACGGTATGATTATAATACATGTCCATGAAAACAAAATTATTTGAAATGTATGGAATACTGAGGGTGGGCTCTCAAACTGACTGTGCCTTCTGCTATGTAATCGTACCCTGCTGATTTTCCAATGATTGTGTGTACATTTTGTTGTTTGGTTCAACTTACTCACAAATAGAAACTCTCATAAGAGTAATTAAAGTCTAAAACAATCGTCTCACTCTCTCCAAAACAGCACTATACTATAGGAGACGACGTGGCTACGAAAAACAAATGAACTTTTGAAGGCATAGTTAAAAGCTAAGTGGGGAATCAAGAAGTACACATGTAATATAAGAAATAAGAGTGGAATGGGAAAGAAAACCATAATGGAAAGATATTTTACATAAGCCCTTGATGCATAGTGCAAGATGATATAGGTACTCATAAAACATCGTTCAGGAAAAAAATCCAGATATTTTCTCCACAAGATATCAGCACTGTTTGGTACACAATATCAAGTCATGACAGAATTTGTCAAAATGATGAAGACACTTTAACACTTCTGAGCAAATGCACCAGTGGGAACTGACCCCAGGAAGACTACTAATCACTGTTCAACTGGAAGTCCTGTAGTCTACGCAAACTTCCACTATGCTTTCATTTGCAATACGATTTGACGAGCACTTTATACAGCAGAGTGAACTGGAACCAGCTTCACACTGTAGGGGCAGGAATTTAGAATTGTTGCATGCACAGTAACTATGTTGCTTATACAGTAAACACACAATTAAACTTACAGGAAAAGAGGGCACGTGCTTGCATACGCTAGGAGATGGGGAGATGGTACCTTCATAAGCGCGATCAGCGGGGAGAAGACGACTGCAACCCGGTTCTTGTGGAGCACGGCGGGGAGCTGGAAGCACAGGGACTTGCCCGACCCCGTCGGCATCGAAATGTACACGTCTCTGTCACCTGGAACAATCCAAGTGCATCACGTTGCAGGCACAACACCTCTAGATGACGGACGACTGCAAGCACGCTGGTAGCCAAGTCCCGGGTCCTCCCCTTTGTCGCTCGCTACCAAATCAGAAAATTAGCGGATTATTTTGATGCCCAGTTATGTTCTTGATGGTCAAAATCAAGGAGCTGACAAGGCAAGGAGATTTCTGGGGAAGTAGGTGCACAGCGGTCGGACAACTCGCTTCCCACAACCAAGAGCCACGTTAATAACCGATTGAGCCAGACTCAGATTTGTGCATGTGGAAAATGTGGTGGGCATTGCTGTTTGCCGGTGAGTTTTCATTTCACGCACCACTGCATTCCACTACAGCCCCAGCATCACACTGGTGTTGGAGACCTTAGCTGTTATATGCTCTCCATATCGCTCGCAGGGAGGCCTGATCGACAACACCTGCAAGTACTTGATTCCTTTAACAGCTTGTGCTAAACATAGTTTTCAAGCCAGAGTCCGAACGATAGCGTCATCTCAAGCCAGAGTTCTGGATGAGGTATTCTGCTACGTTATTGATCTCTGAAAATGTTTCCACATGACACTGAGCATAAGAAAAATGCATACATGCTAGCATGTGGAGACAGAGACATACTCAAACATGCAAACACGCTCACATACATACACACACAAAGCCCAAGTAAAGACATTAATTTAAGCTCACCAATGTCATAAATTTTTTTAACACACACATTACCAAACCTAAAACTTCTGCAAATTAACAATATATTTTTAATATAATAATAATAATAATAATAACAACATAAAAAATAAGTTTTTGAATTTTTATTTTGATGGTGCTTTTATAACTTCTCAGATATTCTGGAAAAAAGTGATTAAACTGAATGTGTTTATGAAACTGATTTTGAAGCAGTGACATTCGAGCTACCTGACATCTAGCAAAAACAGAGTAAAGGTAAATTAACATCTTGATTTGTCCAAAGATGGCCACCAGCTTGAAGGTTATGACGGTAGACACCAAATTCAAATGTTCAAACTCATGTAACCAGGTTAGTTAACTTTGCTGTGAATGTTTGTATTTCTTGGCGAGTTGTTGGGAAGGAGCTGTCTGCAGGTTAGCTGGGCTTGGTGGTGTGACTTTCACAGGGTCAATGCCTCTCTCGTGTCGCAGTTGCACGTCCTGCAGGCAGCCGGCGGGCCTACGCGGTGTTTCAAAGTACTCCTGGATAGCGGTCGTATCCAGGATCACTGCACACAATGAGCAAGGCTCTCTGGTCCGTGATGTCAGGGGAGTTTGGTTCAGGCAGCTGCGAGTGAAGCATGTAGTTGCAAAGTGTAGCAGGCAAATTCAGGTCCGACACTTTGGACCCTACCTAGTCACTAATTTTATGTTTTTATGTTTAATTGCTATGTACCGCAATCGGCTGTAGTGCTTTATTCAGTGCGTGAGGAAAATTTGACATAGAATTAAGTGTAATATCATCTGGAAGCAGATTGACAGATNTAGTGCTTTATTCAGTGCGTGAGGAAAATTTGACATAGAATTAAGTGTAATATCATCTGGAAGCAGATTGACAGATCACAGGATAGCCGGGAGCTACCTGAGGGCTGATTGGAGTCTGTGGACATGGGGTCGTAGATAAATTCTAAATACAATTAATAAAGTTTTTGTTTTAAATTAATTCTTAATAATTTGAGTCTCATGAAGTTAATAAATGTAGTTTGTGCCACAACCTACCGCAGTGGTGGATCTAGAAGCCCATTACNATGACACGATAGCCGGGAGCTATCTGGAAGCAGATTGACAGATCACAGGATAGCCGGGAGCTACCTGAGGGCTGATTGGAGTCTGTGGACATGGGGTCGTAGATAAAATCTAAATACAATTAATAAAGTTTTTGTTTTAAATTAATTCTTAATAATTTTAGTCTCATGAAGTTAATAAATGTAGTTTGTGCCACAACCTACCGCAGTGGTGGATCTAGAAGCCCATTACGCTACATGCAGGTCGGGGACACTGTGAATTATGTTCAAATNACTACATGAAGATTGGGGACACTGTGAATTATGTTCAAATCATGATATTGTAAGCATTACGTTTTACTGCTACTTATAAATGTCACTTGACNATGCAGGTCGGGGACACTGTGAATTATGTTCAAATCATGATATTGTAAGCATTACGTTTTACTGCTACTTATAAATGTCACTTGACAGTACCCTATTGAATATGGTATCTAAACAGTTTTTTCAAATGTCCTGTTACTGCAAATGCGTAAGTATTAATTATGTACTTGATTTCAAGAATAATCTTATTTTATTTAGTGTAAAATCAAGCTCCAAGGAAGGGACATGAGTCCCCCTCCCTTTGGAGCCGCCACTGACCTAAAGTGACTTGTGTACGGGCTGGAGACCCATCCAGGCTCTTAAGGGAAGGCTTCCCCTCCACCCTTAGTAAAGACTTCTGATTAACTCAGATAAAATTGTTAGAGAATCTCAAATGCTGTGGGTAATCCATTCATTGAAGTTAAGAAGTAAGGAATCCTATACTGTGAACTAGTTTATTGAATTAATGTTTTGGTTTTCTATATGCTATGGCTGTAAATTATTTTAATAAATAGGATAACCTTATGGATCATGGAATGACCCATTTTTGATTCTCACATGAATGCAGTATTAAGTTGTGAGATAAGCTGTTAAATGGCTACAATATTGTGATGGCAAACTTATAAAACCAATATTCCATCCACTAAAGACAACATTTTTAAATCTAACAAAAATTTTGGTTCAGTAAGATATAAGTTTCCCAGTGAAAAGGCATACAATACATCTTTAACATAGGGCACTTCATAAGGCTGTGCTGTTGTTAGATGGAGGCCACCGTACATATTCCATCCTTGCTTACATGCAGATCTGCAACATGTCCCAACTGCCATTGCAGAGGCAGCAGATGGTCTTCCTTGATAAGAAGTCACCAAACTGCAGTTCAGCTTCACTCTTAGTCCACTTGCCACGTGGCTGCAGTGCATGAAGGTGTTCCTAGTGCCACTCTGTATCAACTGCCACCGGTCCGGTCTGTCTGACTGAATATCAGCCAGGACCGGAGTTGAGAGATTTGGGCAGCTCTTAACGAGGTTTTGAGAGCAGATGAGGTGAGAATGGAACTGCGCCAGAGTACAATGTTGAGAGATATGGGAGATCCCTCAGAAAACCTGCCGACCAGCTGCATTGTCCAGCTTGCGATTCCCACTTGCAAAAATCCGGAGTGACGCAACCAGGGATTGACCCTTGTTTGCCTTGGTGGGAGGCGAGCAGGCTAACCTCTCGGCCACAGCGGCCCGGCCAGGTCTGGAGCTTGAGGTTTTTTCAAGGTGATGTCAATAAGGAAATGTGCTGGTATCAAGGCCTCTACGTCTTTAGAATCCGAAGAGATGGCACTGAGTGGACAAGAGTTGATGACTGTGTAACGTGGCACATGTACAGTTACAGCTGGCTTTAAGTTGCCGACTACCACTCGACTAGCTCAAGACGGAGTAACACGAGACTCTTTTAAATGGACGCCAATTAAATAAGAAATAAAGTCAAGTTCCGATTTTGTTTTGTTCCATACTTTTATTTATCAGTTCAAGTGAAACAGTTCACATACGAAGTTCAGGCACGCAGAGTACGAACCGTTCACAGATAAATACACACGTGCAGAACAGAGCCACAGTCGTTTACGAATTATTTCAATTCTTAAAAACTTGCCCAAAGAAATAACCAATGCAGCGACCTCCCACACCGGCGGAAAAATAATCTCATAAGTTCAAGTTTGCCGGTGTGGGGGTTAGTCTGACGCGGCCTAGGCGAGCACTAGTTGACGACTGCTTCCACGACTGACTTGATTCAACTGACTTCTTGAGACGACTGACTTAGACAACTGCTCTGTATCAACTTACTTAGCCGACTGCTCGGTATCAACTACCGGAAGGCGACAGGCACACTTGTACTTCTGTTGCCTATCACCCCCTTCTCCACTGCGCCATACAAACCTTGTCGACGCAAAACTGTTGACGCAGTCTGAAAGTTTCTAAATAATGCAGACGCTTAACCAAAACTAAAACTTTTGAAACGATAACCGGATGACTGATAAACATTAAACGGCAAACGTACGCCCGATAAACAAACTATCATGATAAAATGAACAACCACGGCTTTTAATTTCAAACCTGATAAAAATATTATGAAGCTTGGCAAAGCTAAAGAAAAATGAAACATATGTACCAAAAATTAACAATACTGCGTCATTACAACTGCTTCAATTTGAGCAGAGAGTAGACAGTGCCTCAAATGTGAGGATTTATAGACCAACATCTCTCTTCAGGTGTACTCGACAGCCTGCCTCCCATAACACACTGAACTGTGGTGCAGATGGAGGACTGAGGTTCCACCCAATCCCACAGGTAACAAGAGTATCTGCCACACACACTGCCAGTTGGTGATACTCGTTAAGTTACTCTGAAGGCCAATAGAAGTAGTAACAAGCCCCACTAAAGTTTGTTCTGCAATCGGAAAACACAGCCTTGTAAAATCCAAGCCAACACCAAATCTAAAAACCAATATTAAAAAATAAAAGGGTACTTACGGATGAAACAACCTCTAGATGTATTGCTTTTGTTCTTCAGTTTATAAACAGACACACGTAAGGTCGTGTCCCGAGTGGATGGATATCAGGCAGAGTTTATCTGCCGCCGTGGGTCGTGAGGATGAATAATGGCAAAAACCCAACCACCACTGATGAATGCTACACTTTTAAATTCATGACTTAATTTCTTCATTACACAATTATACAATGTACTAATATTTTATTTTAACTGATTACCCATTAATTCTGAACGAAGGAAACCTCTGCCACGAGACAAGTCAGAAGCTCGAACATGACCAAGTCTTGCATTATGCTGTCTTGCTACTAGCCCGTCATCTCACAGCCGCGCCTAACTCCGACGTGGGGTGTCTGTCGCCTAGCTATCTGCTCTCCTTCTCTCTCTCCTCGCTGCGTGCGCCTCCTATATCAAGCGACCAAAAACTATTCCNGACGTGGGGTGTCCGTCGCCTAGCTATCTGCTCTCCTTCTCTCTCTCCTCGCTGCGTGCGCCTCCTATATCAAGCGACCAAAAACTATTCCTTCCAGAGCTTCTTGTTTACTAGATTACTTCACACGTGCAAACTTTACGACAACACTTCTGGATGAGTTTGTTTGGTTACAAGCTGACTCCCCGGGCACAATCGCCCTGCTAAGCAAACTCACGTGGCTTACTATTTGAACTCACCACTGATGTCCATCTATACTAACAATTTGTGGGTTCTGGCAACATTGTCTGATCTNACACAATCGCCCTGCTAAGCAAATTCATGTGGCTTACTATTTGAACTCACCACTGATGTCCATCTATACTAACAATTTGTGGGTTCTGGCAACATTGTCTGATCNGTGGCTTACTATTTGAACTCACCACTGATGTCCATCTATACTAACAATTTGTGGGTTCTGGCAACATTGTCTGATCTCGAGCATCTCTCTGGACTCATTTCCTCCGTTTCCTATCACACAAGACCTGTAAGAACACTTTATGATATAAATTAAAAGTTATAAAATATCAGCAACAAAAAATGTTCTTAACACAAAATTTAACTAGTACACCACAGTGCGCCTTTGAAACCCAGCTATTTAGAAAATTTGACTGCCTGACTTGGAATGGGACTCTGCAGTCAACACCCACATTCCGAAAGGTTCTCGCTTGTCGCGCCCTACTAGGCGGAAGATTCCCCATCAATGGCAGCATACTGGTGGCCCCAAACCTGTGGTATTTTACACATGTGTGGATCCTACTTTTGCAACTCTCTATCCTGCCGTGATTTAGTACTCCGAACAAATTGCAGCATGTGTGACATGCAGACAGTCCAGCCAATAGGCAACCTGCAGTAGCCTCAGCTAAAAGGTCTATTCCCAGGGTCTCGCATAGCCAGTTAGAAAATGGGTACACCCTTATCAAAGGAACCACCATGCCATTTCGTCTCTAGGTACGTATCTACTCTGTGTCTGAGTCCTGTACAAAAGACTCGGGTGCTGTCACAACTGGAACAGTCCTAACTTGTGATCAAATGGGAATAGTTAAGGACGTCTGCAAAAACCAGCTGAATTTGGATTATTTTACTAGACATGTGTTGGTTATCCTGGAGAAGCATTTTGGCAATGTCAGTTTGTCATACCAACCTCCACATTGATTTGAGCTTTCCGATCCTCTCTCAAGATGTGATTCAGAAGCACTGACAATAAATTCATTCTGCACAGTTTCGCTCAAATAATGAACATGTGTTTCTTCACGAGATATTGTAAGCAGATGCGTAGCCTTTACAAAGTAACGTTTAGATGCGTATACAAGTAGGCACATAAAATTCCCAATGACCTTTCTGTAAAGATTGTCACTTCTTCATAAAAATGCCAATCCCTGATGTCAAAGAAATTGTACCACACACAATAAATGCTTAAGAAATCACGCAAATGCTGCCTCCCAATTTCTCTCAAACTTCTATTATCTTAGTCGATAGTTTTATTTTTTGAACTAGTTCAGGCCAGTCTTGGTAAACTTTTATGTGGTTCATGAGGATAATCTTTCAGTACATTTTATAAAAAATTATATTAAGTAAAGTAACTACAGGAAGATAATAAATATTTGAAAATCTTCAAGAAGTGCCCAAAAATGTACAATACGAAGGTGAACAACTGTTCTAAGTTAAAAAATATGACTGGAAAATTATGAACTTTTATTACTTAAAAATTATATTGTTGGGTGGTAAATCTTGCCTTTAAACGCAGACATTTTAATAAAATGGAAATTCTTAAGGCACCCTCACAGGTCGGTACACCATGTGTCCACATGATTTGCATCATCGTCAATCCATCCCTGTTCTTGAGTTATTTAATTGCACAAACATTCTCACAACTCATCTTGCCAAATATTTGCTTCTAAACATAGCTCATGCTGGCATTTTTATAAAATGAAATGAGATGGACCACTGGTAATGCACTGGACTCTCGTTTGGAAGGGCACGTTTAATTTCTTGTCAACCCATCGTGCTTGTGGTTAACACCAGTTTTCCAAAATCACTCGATGCAAGTACTGGGAGGGTTCCTTCCCCACTCGCAAGCGATTGTCTTAGCAGGTGGCTCCGTCTCTGGTGACCTCACTGTTGCAGAGGCAACTGGGACGTGCACGGAAATTTTTTTGCGGTAAATCTTGTAATGACGCAATAATCTTAATTTTTCGGGACACGGGTGTAAAATTCTTTCGTGTGTATGAAGCTTTGGTAAGCTTCGTAATATTTTTATCGGGTTTGAAGTTTAAAGCCGTGGTGGCTCATTTCCCGTGGTAGTTTGTTTATCCGGCAGACGTGTGCTATTGTAGGTTATCGGGCGGACGTCTGCTGTTTACGTTTATCAGGAGGATGGTTACGGTTTTCGTTTCGAACTTTGGAGTTTTGGGAAGCGTCAGCATTATTTAGCTTTTTCAGGAGACGTCGACAACTTTTAGCTCCTCCGGCGCAGTTTTGTTGTATGAGAGGTTCGTTTATCTGGATGTTGGCGGCATCGACAAGTTTTAGTTCCTACGACGCAGTTTCCTGTTGATAACGTTGTGGAGAGCATGTGTGGCCAGGCCGTTATTTCAGGAGAGGGGGGTGATAGGCAGGACAAAAGAGGCATCTGTCTGTCGCCCTTCGAGCAGTCTCACTTCAGAAGCACTGCTTCAGAGTCAGTCGGTGGCGAGGGCCATTAGAAGTCACTTTAAGTCAGTCATCTGAGGCAGTCATAGTACAATGCTCGCTTAGGTCGCGTCGGGCGCGACGCTAAACCCCCACATTGGCCACTAAACTTTGTTATTTTATTTCTCTGCCGGTGTGGGAGGTTGAAGCAGCATTATATTAATTTTGGTACAAGTTTGGAGACGTTAATAACCTGTAAACTACTGTCGCGCTGTGTCTGTACTTTTATATTTATCTGTGAGAGGTTCATACTCTGCAAGCCGGCAATTCGTATGAGAAATGTGAAACTTCAATAGTTAAATGAACATTTATAACAAAATACTCTGGAACTTCTTTTCTTAATTAATCAGCGTCCATTCACTGAAGCTCGTGTTTCTACCTATGAGCTAGCAGTGGCAAAGTGGCATTCGGCAGTGTAAGCGGCTGAACGTTACAAATTGGCGCCCAATGTGGGGCGCCATTTTGTAATAGTTCGGCACTTGTTACCTGGTCGATGTTTACGTTGCCACTGCTAGCTCATAGGTAGAAACACGAGACTCAGAGAATGGACGCTGATTAATTAAGAAAAGAAGTTCCAGAGTATTTTGTTATATATACGTTTATTTAACTATTGAAGTTTCACAGTTCACAGACGAAGTTTCAGTATGCAGAGTACGAACCTCTCACAGATAAATATAAGAGTACAGAAACAGCGCCACAGTAGTTTACAGGTTATTAATGTCTCCAAACTTGCATCGAAAGAATTATAATGCTGCTACCTCCCACACCGGCGGAGAAATAAAATAATAAAGTCTTGTGGTCGATGTGGGGGTTTAGCGTTGCGCCCGAACGCGACCTAAGCGATCATTGTACCATGACTGCCTCAAACGACTGATTTGAAGTAACTCTCTGACCTGCCCTCACGGGCGACTTGAAGTGGAGTGGAGGGCGACCGACAGACGCGTCTTTTGTGTTGCCTCTCGCCCCCCTCTCCTGAGATAAGGGCCTGGCCACGCATGCTCTCAACACGTTATCGACACTGCGTCGTAGGAACTAATCCTGCGCCGTCAACATAAATTGTACGACGCAGCCAGAGGAACTAAAACTTGTCGATGTTGCCTGAAAATATCTAATTAATGCTGACGCTTCACAAAAACTCCAAAGTTCGAAACGAAAACTGTAACCAGACTCCTGATAAAACGTAAACAGCAGACATCCGCCCGATAACCTACAATAGCACACGTCNAGACTCCTGATAAAACGTAAACAGCAGACATCCGCCCGATAACCTACAATAGCACACGTCTGCTCGAAAAAACAATCACGGGAAACGATCCACCACGGCTTTAAACTTGAACCCGATTAAAATATACCTAAGCTTTCCAAAGCTTCATACACACAAAAGAATTTTACACCCGTGTCCCGAAAAATTAGGAATATTGTGTCACTACAATCTAAAAGTAAGCCACTGATTTACAGAAGTACAATTGTCCAGCAAACGAGCACTCTTTTTTGCCTCTGTATTGTTAATAGAGCATATTGCCTTGGGCATATCAAAGTTTGTGAGGGATGGCGGCCTTGATAAAAATAAAACTATTATTTACAAAACACAACTGTCTATCCCTGCTGTTAACCCTTGTTATTTCTATCAGACAGCACAAATGTTTTTGCCAAACTTAATTATAATTAAAGTCCTTATCAGTTTCTTTATACTAGATACAGTCACTTGATCTTCACTTAGTTACACATATGTGATCAAAATGCTCACTGCCATACATTTACATTATTCCAAATGTCTGCCACTCGCGCGTTCAGTCGCACTTTCTTACAGTCCAGCAAGCCAGCCAGTCTCAGTTCTCCTGATTATAACACGCTGCACTAGAGGTGGGTCATACAGTATCAACCCATATATACACACACACATNTCTCAGTTCTCCTGATTATAACACGCTGCACTAGAGGTGGGTCATACAGTATCAACCCATATATACACACACACATTTATTTATTTTCACGTCCATTCGTTACTTGTCTTTAAGTATTTTTTTGTGCTCAGTCATGTTTTTCCATGACAGACATCTGCATCACAATGGCAAATGTCCAAAAATATTCATCTAGTCATTCACCCCCATTGCAATATTCATTCAAAGATCATATCAACTTATTACTTTGTACCTGATACCCACTTATAACAGGTACTGTAAGCAAGTGCACTGCACAACTATCAGATACATTTAGTATCAATTGTGTCTGCTGTTCCTCGTAATCACAGATACTATTTGAATTTTATTTAAAATGTGCAGCTAAGTTAAAATTCAATTTCTTGATTTAGATTTGGCATATGCACAGTTGGGCGTTTTNGGGAGGGGAAAAGCCTCGACGAGGCTACGCAGCAACATGTAACAATATCCAACACGCCAACGATTTCTAAATGATTTTTGCAGCTTAACTGTAGTAATATCTGGCCATCCTGTGGTTCAATTTCATAGTCTGTTCCACGAACGAGTGCACTATTTTGACAGCTCTGAAAGCGGTCTTGTGTACAGTTATTTCCGTGGCAAAATATTTTCTTTCAACTTACTGGACAGGTTGACAGTCAACTGAACGTTAATCACCATCTGTGGCAGGGGCGACACTACTGTATCCGTGGTAGCTGGAAACAGGACTGACTTCAGAATTGTCAAAAAAAAGTGCACTNCTGGAAACAGGACTGACTTCAGAATTGTCAAAAAAAAGTGCACTCGTTCTGGTACTTGGTGTTGCATACCTCTGCAAGCTGGCTACGTACAAAATTCACAATTAAAAAAAAAAAAAAACTTAGTATTATAATTTTTCTACATTCCCTTGCTTGATGCTATTACATGACTCTATGAAATTCCAAATTACATAGCATTTGGGATCTGTAATAATAATATTAATAATCGTTATCCTTAGCTGTTTCCAGACTGTGGCCAGGTAAGCTAGGTAATATGCCTCATCTTTTTCTGTGTTTCCACCACTCTCCCTCTTTCACTGTTTCCCAGTCTTCGCCTCTCCTCACTCGTTTTAGTCACTTGCTCTTCCCAGCTCTTACTTGGCTCACCTTGTGGCCTTTTCCCATTGTAATTCAGTTCCAACGTCCTTCTTGTCAATCTCTCGCTTCCCATCCTCTTGACATGCCCACACCACCTCATTCTCGCCTCCTCTGTGATCTCTGCCAGCCTCTGTAACTGTACTTTTAGTTTTACCATTTCACGTTCAATTCTTTCTCTCCTTGTTGCAGCCATCGTGCTCCTTGCAAATTTCATGCCCACTGCCTCTTATCTTTCTGATCCAAAGGACTGCACCAATTTACCTGCTCCATACGTACCAGATAAAAATGTATGAAGCAGGTAAACTGGCGAGTGTGAAGGGCAAACCAATTTACCTGCTCCATACGCTTTTACCTGCTTCATATGATATTACCAGGAATGTAAGTTACTGGGAATATAACAATTACTATTCAGTACGATTAGTACCGTTGGTTCATACCGTCATCCGAGAGGCTACGATAACCAAGAGTCCCTTAGCCGGAAGGCTCTCAAATAACCATACTAGGCTGTCTGTCTGAATACTGGCTGCCGCCAGAGCTCCTGTGAACCACTGTACGAAGGTCGCGGGAGCAATAATACCGTACCTCCTGTGGTACATCACGGGGCTGAAGTTCGGCGTAGGAACTCTAGTCTGCGGACAACTTACACGATGTGCCTATATGATCGTGTTTCAGCACAATTAGTATGTACAGTGGATTCTTTATTTATCGTTTCTCAGGAGACCGACAACAAATTTCAATGCATGTGCAATTTCAATGCAGATAAATAAAAAATGGGACCGCAGAATATGTTACATGGATGCAGACTTTCAATCCGTAGAGGTTCCACTGTACTGCCAATACATATCATTTTACAGTTTTTCAAAAAATCCCCATTCTTCATAAAATATAAATTCTTTCAGCAACATTTTAGCTATTCTAGTGATGGATTCAAACCACTCTGTTTGACGAGATACGTGCGNAATATAAATTCTTTCAGCAACATTTTAGCTATTCTAGTGATGGATTCAAACCACTCTGTTTGACGAGATACGTGCGTGTTAGCTCTAGTGTGTATAATTTAACTGCAAGGCTTCTTCAAGAAGAAGAATGGGAACATATTCAAAATGAGGATGTGAACATTTGAAACATTTGATATTTTTTTTGAGATGTACTAATTAAAGCAGAATGACAATGGACCTAGCTTCTTGCCAGCTCATCAAGGATGAAAATGTATAAGCTGTTGATGCTTGTAAAAACAAATTATACAGGATAATTTTTTGAGCCTTACAAACAGCCTGTGAGTNAATGTATAAGCTGTTGATGCTTGTAAAAACAAATTATACAGGATAATTTTTTGAGCCTTACAAACAGCCTGTGAGTGAAGAAATAGTGTGTACTGGAAGCTATAAGAAAGACAGTTTAATTGACTGGCGTTCTAAATTAACTCATCAAAATATAAAATATGTAAAAAAAAGTTTTATTACAAAAAATGTACTTATCAGTTAAAAATTTAGAAAATTTCTTTAGTGAAAATAGTGTGTTTGCAAAAAATAACAGGTTGCCATTTAAACATAACCAGGAGGAAAAAAACAGAAATCTCATTTCCAAAACTACCATTGTAAAACTAAAATAGATATTTCTAAGGATGTATTGTTTTCACCAGAATCCTCTGAAAAGAGGGATAAATTCTTAAGTTTTGATCTGAATCAAAACGACACAATACTCCATGATGAAGACAGAAATCCCGGTGACAGAATGGAAGTTCCTGATGTTAGAGATACTGAAGCTGAGAAAGAAGCCATGTAACAAGAAAATAGTAACAACTCTCCTCATTATAATATGTGGGGTAGATCAAGATACAAATAAACCCAGATGTTACACAAACTATTACAATGACTAATGACATAGCACTTGTAGCATGTCTGGATAATAATGAGCCAACCACACANATGTTACACAAACTATTACAATGACTAATGACATAGCACTTGTAGCATGTCTGGATAATAATGAGCCAACCACACACAAATAAGTAATCATAACAAACATGTACATTAATGGAAGGAAGCAATCACAAAAGAATCTGAGGCCTTTAAANATAAGTAATCATAACAAACATGTACATTAATGGAAGGAAGCAATCACAAAAGAATCTGAGGCCTTTAAAGAAAATGATATGTGAGAAGCAGTAACTATTCCAAAGGGTGCAAAAACTATTGATTAATAGCAGGTTTTTAGAGTAAAAAAAAATTATTTTTGAAAGACTTTGCTACCAGTTGAGACTAAATTGATTCAACTGAATTAAGAGAGATACTAATACATACATTAGTAAATTTTACTTGAAGATAAATAGCATATTTTAGGAAATCGCTTTTGGAGGGAGTGTGTTGAAAATAGAATAGACTTAGAGAAGGCCTCTGATAAGGCACCCCAAGGGATTTCTACGCAAAAAGTAGATGAGCTGCTGGATATGTGGGTAGTGGATTGAACAAGGAACTTTCTGAGGGGGAGCAGACAGAGTGGGAGTACTTGTCGGAGGAAGGTAGGGTTACATCAGGAACTCTGCTGGGTTCCTTGTTTTTCACCTTTATGGTTAATGACCTGGGGATAGTGGTGCGTGGCAAACTGATGTTGTTTGGAGATGACTGTGTGCTGTGTGCGCAGGTGGGTGGGGAGATGATGTTGCAGGACACACAACAAATAAGTACAAGGAAAGAAAGGAATGAAATTAAGATTAATGTATGAAAAACAAAGATCGAAGGTTCACCAGGAAGAGAGGAAGGTATGAAGGCACTTATAAATGGCAAAGGCAGGCGATAGGAGAAACGTCAGAGTATAAGTTTCTAGGGGTGGTGATTGAGGGTGATCTAGGTGGAAAAAGCAAGTTCAGAGAGCGGTATCAAAGGGAAGAAGGACTTTGGGGAAGCTGAGAAGGGTCTCGGAGGGGGTTAGTGGGGAGGTAAAGGATGATGGAATTGTGAACAAATATTTTATTTATGTAGAAATAATTGAGAGTTTTTCACTTCTCAACAAAGGAGATAGCTTNTGTTACACAAACTATTACAATGACTAATGACATAGCACTTGTAGCATGTCTGGATAATAATGAGCCAACCACACAAATAAGTAATCATAACAAACATGTACATTAATGGAAGGAAGCAATCACAAAAGAATCTGAGGCCTTTAAANATAAGTAATCATAACAAACATGTACATTAATGGAAGGAAGCAATCACAAAAGAATCTGAGGCCTTTAAAGAAAATTATATGTGAGAAGCAGTAACTATTCCAAAGGGTGCAAAAACTATTGATTAATAGCAGGTTTTTAGAGTAAAAAAAAATTATTTTTGAAAGACTTTGCTACCAGTTGAGACTAAATTGATTCAACTGAATTAAGAGAGATACTAATACATACATTCGTAAATTTTACTTGAAGATAAATAGCATATTTTAGGAAATCGCTTTTGGAGGGAGTGTGTTGAAAATAGAATAGACTTAGAGAAGGCCTCTGATAAGGCACCCCAAGGGATTTCTACGCAAAAAGTAGATGAGCTGCTGGATATGTGGGTAGTGGATTGAACAAGGAACTTTCTGAGGGGGAGCAGACAGAGTGGGAGTACTTGTCGGAGGAAGGTAGGGTTACATCAGGAACTCTGCTGGGTTCCTTGTTTTTCACCTTTATGGTTAATGACCTGGGGATAGTGGTGCGTGGCAAACTGATGTTGTTTGGAGATGACTGTGTGCTGTGTGCGCAGGTGGGTGGGGAGATNTGTTGTTTGGAGATGACTGTGTGCTGTGTGCGCAGGTGGGTGGGGAGATGATGTTGCAGGACACACAACAAATAAGTACAAGGAAAGAAAGGAATGAAATTAAGATTAATGTATGAAAAACAAAGATTGAAGGTTCACCAGGAAGAGAGGAAGGTATGAAGGCACTTATAAATGGCAAAGGCAGGCGATAGGAGAAACGTCAGAGTATAAGTTTCTAGGGGTGGTGATTCAGGGTGATCTAGGTGGAAAAAGCAAGTTCAGAGAGCGGTATCAAAGGGAAGAAGGACTTTGGGGAAGCTGAGAAGGGTCTCGGAGGGGGTTAGTGGGGAGGTAAAGGATAATGGAATTGTGAACAAATATTTTATTTATGTAGAAATAATTGAGAGTTTTTCACTTCTCAACAAAGGAGATAGCTTNATGGAATTGTGAACAAATATTTTATTTATGTAGAAATAATTGAGAGTTTTTCACTTCTCAACAAAGGAGATAGCTTATAAAGTTATGATTAGGTCGATAACAGAACATGCAGTCTCAGCTAGGGTAAATGGGAAAGGCAGAGGCGAAAAGGTGAGGATGAAAGGAATTTTAGGCCAATTTAATGATGAAGTTGGGGTGGAGCTCCGTAGCGGACAGGAGAAGAGTGGAGTGGCTGGTCAGGATGTTCAGGATAGGTAGAGAAGAGCGGGAGGATGGAGGAAGTTAAGTGGGCATTTAGTGATGGGGCTGTACAAAGGGAGAGGTACAAACGGTAGACAGTTTCAGAGGTTATGGAGGAGGACGGAGAGGGGACGGCAGTCCATGCTGGCGAGAACTGTGAGAGAGTGGAATGTGTTGCGGGAGGAGTTGATGGTGAAGAGGGTTGGGCGATTGAGGAAGTGAATGGAAGTTGAAGTGGGATGAGGGAAGGAAGTGCTTGCCACTGAGCAATAGCCCAAATGCAATTTAAAATTATTAATTAGCAAATAAATAGTTTTTGTCCATAGAGAAACATTTTCTCTCAATNTGGTCAGGATGTTCAGGATAGGTAGAGAAGAGCGGGAGGATGGGGGAAGTTAAGTGGGCATTTAGTGACGGGGCTGTACAAAGGGAGAGGTACAAACGGTAGACAGTTTCAGAGGTTATGGAGGAGGACGGAAAGGGGACGGCAGTCCATGCTGGCGAGAACTGTGAGACAGTGGAATGTGTTGCGGGAGGAGTTGATGGTGAAGAGGGTTGGGCGATTGAGGAAGTGAATGGAAGGTGAAGTAGGATGAGGGAAGGAAGTGCTTGCCACTGAGCGATAGCCCAAATGCAATTTAAAATTATTAATTAGCAAATAAATAGTTTTTGTCCATAGAGAAACATTTTCTCTCAATNATAGCCCAAATGCAATTTAAAATTATTAATTAGCAAATAAATAGTTTTTGTCCATAGAGAAACATTTTCTCTCAATCCATTGAGAAGAGAAAAGGACTACATGTTGTTGATATAGTTGTGTATTGTTTTTCATGCTGAAGTGTGGTTTTCAATTGGTTTATTTAAAAACTTACAGCCAGAATTAAAATGATTTTTAACACAATAAAGTGAAATATCCAAATGCATCATATAAACTGAGTCTTCTTCATGGAATCAACAATCCTTGTTAAAGTTAACGCATGTCGGGGGCTGTGAAGGAGTGATTGTTTGGAAGGGTAACCCAACTACGAGCCAGTCACCGTCGGCAGGCGGTGTCAACATGAAGTCGTTGGTACTCTCACAGTCATGCGGCAGACTGCCCGGACCTACGCCATTCCCTCGGTGGTTGCATTCTTGAAAACGCCCCCACAGACTTCCTAGTGCCTGATACTTACATTACTGAATGAAGTGGGCCTATTAAGGCTGACCCACATGCCTCAAACAGATAAGAACTGTTTTAGGTAAAACTGCACATACTTAGGTGGCTGAGGAGACACATTTGACTGCGGGTTGAAGGGGTCCCGTACCTCGAAATGCTTCGTGGGCTGTGCTCAGAAATAAAAACCAGTAGTTTGAAAATTGATGTATATTTATCTTTGCACGTTACACTAACTAACTGAAGAGTGAAACCAACGTGGAACCTGGCCGCACGCCCGCCAGGCAGGTTAAACTGTGTAAAACGTGTGAACGCGTGTTTAACAATTACGAGGAGATACTTAAGCTTCCCCAGGTGATGCTAGTCCAGGGGAAGAAGGGGTGGCTCTCCGGGTGCTAAAAACCAATAGGTTCTAGTAATTACGGTGTCTATTGAAATCTACATAGTTGGCGTGAAAAACGTGAATGCACGCGGAGTGTGACGCGTGCCGACTCCCATGACTCTTGGACAATGACTAAAGTATCGCGGGCACGCGCAGCCGTGGCCTGGCAGCGAGTCACGTGCCGGAACTACCTGTGTGCTAATTCAGTACACACACTTACTTTCACAAAAAAATATCCAAAAAATTCAACAGTAAAATTTACATACAGAACGCTTGGAATAATGATTAAATAGTGAGGCGAAATGAGGGTGATGTATGAGGTGAACACAAGGAACTAACAAAAACAAACCCAAATACTGAATAAATATTTCGGGGGCATCTCTTGCGTGTTGCACGCGTCCTTGCATCGTTTTTAATTATAAATTTTGCTTTCGTTTTCGCCCCGCAATTCTGATTCCAAAATCCCTCCGCACCTCCCTTATCCTGAAGAGGGGAAGGGGGAGAGAAATGGTAACACTGTCTTGCTCTCACTTGCACTATACAACACTCACTGAGGGTGTCGTGCACGCAGTGCATGTTGATGTAATGGAGTTGGGTGCGTAGCGTGGCAGACGGTGTAGAGCGCAGGATGCCGTACTACGTCAGTCTTAAACAGCTTCACAGGTACAATGATGCAGCTAAAGAACACTGGAAACTCAGGGATTGTAACTGAAGAACGACTCACAATCGACCCATCACATGCAATTCAATTGATTCCAAAAAGTCAGATTATGATACATTGAATGTATCTAAAGTAATCTATTTATCTATATGACTAACTACAATTATTTTATTAAAGTTTTCAGTACAGCGGAATGGTGAACCATTAGGCGGATTATAAACCTGAATTTCGTTATATCTAGTAATAAAAGTTGTTCAAAGTTATTTTTTGTCTTTTCAAGCCAGCAATGTCAAAAAAATCCTCTGAAAAAATATGACAAAAATTACGTAAATATAATACTTTCATGCACCATTCCCCTTGCCTTCACTAAAATTGTAATACTTGCCAATTTGTTATTTAAAAGTTTTCAGAACAATTTATTATAAGTACTAAGATACTTTCATGACGGCATTACTATCAAATGAGAACTTTGTAACATGGGACCTAATTAGTATATTACTGTTTACTTTCTCGCCAGTGAAACAATGCTTCTTGCATTAGGTAAACTATTCAAGTCACTTTTACACTTTAAAAAAATTGGCCACATCACTATTTATCTGATATTTCCTTTACGTGCATGAAAAAAAAACCAAACATATAAATGTGAATCACCAAGCAATTTAATCGAAATTCATTCTGCATAAGTGAATCGCTATTCTTTTTAATTACCTATCTTTCAATTAATAGTACTCTGCAACTTCAGCACTCGTATGAATTCACAGCAGGAACTCATGTAATACCTATTGAGTACTTTCTAAACTAATATGTAGGCCCACAAAGATCTATTACAGTTGCACGCGGATGTTCGCTGGTAACAGATAAAGGACAAATGTATGCTTATACAGACACAGTTATGCACACACACAGTTTTTAAAATGGATATTAACAAATTTTTTTAATATTTTTTTATTGTTCCAAAATATTATAATGGTGTACAACTTGAATGCTTTATTTTGACCTACATCACACGAGGAAGGAAAGAAAAGTTAAATTTTTTGCTCAGTGGAAAAAATGTTTTTTTAAATTGCCAAGAGTTATGTGTTATGAAGGAAAAAAGGAAAAAATTTTTTACAAAACAATAAATAAGAATTTTCAAAAAAAAAAAAAAAAAAAAAATCACAGGAAAGTTTTGCTTCCAAGAGGAATATAAGTAACGATTAATGAAAAGCTAAAGATTTAATTCCAACAAAGCCAAGACAAATTGTCAGTATTTAAAATATTGGTTTTGCAGTGACTAACATAAATTTTGTTTTGAGATTTTGGCTGGATATTTGCCCATGAAGAAGATCTGAAATTCAATACTGACTGAATATTACTAGGATACAGTCCAGTGCCTGTGACAAATCGTGGACTTCGCATCAGACAGAGATCCAGTTACCGAGGATGTCTGCTGATGTGGTAATTATTAAGAATAACAGCAGTTCCGAAAAATGGGAAAATAATACCGGAAAATAGTTTGTGTGGACACAAAATTAATATTAATGGTTTTGGAATCCCAGAATGAGAATCATACAATAGAAGTTAAATTCTTTTTGAATAAAACATCATTGTTCCATTCAAAACATTTTATTAATTCTCTTGTCCAAAATCTCATAAAAATTGGTAATTGTAAAGCTTTGAGTTATCGATAAGATCAGGAATTTCACCAGTGATAAATAAATCATTTATCATTACCAATAAAAATACGCTAGTTTATTACTTTATTTAACACAATCAGATTGTATTAGCAAACTGAAACCATAAAACGTGTTTGAACATCCAACCCACTGTATTTACAGGCATCCACCACAATCACTGGTACCCTCAGGACACAAACAAAGAATTTCAGAGTTCAAGCTCAACTACCCCACAACCCTTGGTTTGGATCCTGCGAGGAATCAGAACAAGCTTGCAGCTGTATACAGCTTGCAGTGTCTTAGCAACTTATTTTTCTAGACATTATGCAGCCATTTTACTGTATAATTCCTTCTCAAACACGTTTATCTGCACGCCAGAAATGTATCGTTTAAGACAGTTTTCACCAAAATTTACTTTTACTCAGCTGGCGAAAGTTTATTGGTTGCAAGAAAAGTTCTGTTCTTTAAAGAATATTGGTTATATTCAAGACAAACTGCAATCTTGTGCTGCATCAAGGCCCTTGAACGTGGTTGGTCGTCTGCAACAGCACATGAGCCTCTGGCCGTTCATCTGCAACAACACATTGACGCAGGACAGCGTCCTGCCTTCCAGACCATCTGCCATGCTGCACGTCCACCGCAGCAACCGGCACCAGTGCCACGTAGTGCGAGAACAGGAGAGTGCAGTGTGGTGCTGTGTAACTTCATACCACCCTCACCNCAGGACAGCGTCCTGCCTTCCAGACCATCTGCCATGCTGCACGTCCACCGCAGCAACCGGCACCAGTGCCACGTAGTGCGAGAACAGGAGAGTGCAGTGTGGTGCTGTGTAACTTCATACCACCCTCACCCTCCGGGCGGGCGAGGGTGCGTTATGACAGACTCGGCACACATTAATTAGAGAGCAATTTATGATCAAATAATTAAAAACAAAAGAAAGACAAACCAGAGGCGTGTGGACGCTCTCAAAGACGCCCCTATAAGCGTTTCAGTTCTTTAATTAGGTTTATTTGAAAATTCACGTATTTTACACCTCAGTTGTTTCACCCTCATTCCATGCAACCCACATTTAAATTGTATTTGTTCATGTGCAGTGTAACATTATGTATTTATTTATTCATGTTTTATGCAAGGATTTATGTCCATTTAGTTGTGCAAGTGTTTTAGTTCATAGAAAGTAGTGCAGGGCGAGCCGCATGCCGCCATAGTCTGCACCTCACGAGCTCACCAGATTCAGTTGCCATTGAATGTCTCAAGGGGTCGGCACGCTCTGCCCTACGGGTGCGTTCAAGTTTTCGCGCCAATCATCTTTAGCTGCAATAATCTGATGTAACTTACCGGAACCTGTTTTTTTCTGCACCCGGAGACGTCACCCCTTCTTTCACGGGAATAGCATCGCCCGGGGAAGCTTACCACACCAGTTGTTGTTGTGCACACCTGTGTACTTTCGCAGTTTTGCCTACCTGGCGGGCCACAGGCCAGAACCCGTGTAAAGTCTTCGCCTCGAGTGATGTAAAGTTTTGTGCAAGAGTAATTACACGCAAGTTTTCAGACTTCGTGTTTTTCATTTCAAGCACTGCCTTTGGGAGTTTCGGGGTCCTGGTCCCCTACAACACGCTTTCACCGTAATTTCTCGTAATCTTGTAAAGTTCCGTTGTGGGAAACGTTCGCACTATATTTATTTTAATGCCGCACAGTTGGGCGCCATGTTGTATAGTTCCGACTTTACTGTTACAAGCGTATATTTAATAATATAGCAGCCTCAAAGGTTAGGCGCCATCTTGTAACGTTTCGCCGCTTACACTGTCGACTGTTTACTTGCCACGGCTTGCTCAAGGTAGAATACACGAGACTCAGTACCATTGGATGTTAGTTAATTATGAAAGAAAGTACGAAGTTAGTTTCTTCTATACTTTATTTATCATTTTTTTGAATGACANGGGCAAGAGCATATTAACTTGTGGCTATTCATCTGAAACAGCAGTTGAACTTGTAGCCTATTTGTGAACTTGTGACTATTTATTTACACTGTAACAGCAAACTTTTAGCACTCTGTCTTTTCTTAAATTTCCAACAACTTTCACTATAAAAAGAAATATAAACAGACATTCTGGAAGAAATGAACTTGCAATGGAGGACAGAAGCTGTTTCATTACACCACCGAGTACACACAGCAGTTTGAAATGCTCTGTGTCGAGCGCAGCAATGAGGACAAGCAATACTCCTGTGAAATTTCTGAGGTTTTTCTACTCCAAATTGACCAAGTCAGAGCACCATGACCTAACTGGTGCAAAACCACCCTGTAAAGAATTAATGTGCCACTAAATCAGCTTGATATGTATTCAATATTGCTCTCAGACAATTTAAATATGTGACGAAACATGGAAACGGGTAGGAAGTTCTGTAGGTTTACCAAGCACGGTAATTATAAAGAATAGCGGCCTTTTTTGAAGGAGACATAGTAGATCCACAAAAGTTATATATATGGCTTTTGCACACCTTACCAATTTCATATTTAGGAGGGCGTGATGATAAAATAAGCAGAACGTTGAAAATAAAATAGATAATATACTAGGAGTTCGAGCGCTTTGTTTGCGTCGGACGCCATGTTGTTTGCTGTGGATGTGTAGACGTTACCGTAGTTTAGTTGCAATTTAGATGCAATACAGTGCGGTTTGCTGCGCGCGTGAGTTGTGACGTCCAAATTCGACCGTGCAAAAGTTTGTGATTTAAGAATGGAGGGTGCAAGTACGAGTGCTTCTGTGCATAACAGTTGTCTATGTGGCGGGTGTTACCTGAACGTTTGCCAGTTTGTTGAATTAACGTTGTTTTGGACTACCTACGAGAGTAAATTCACATTCTTCCGGTATGTTTTACTGTTACTTTAAAACCCTAAAAGCCTAGGTTAGAGTAAAATCCTAGGTTGTATTAAAACAGTTAAATCCTAGGTTAGATTAAAACCCTACAATCCTTGGTTAGATTACAACACTAAAATTCTAGGTTAGATTAAAAATGTAATAGTGATTCACATCAGGGGTGTATTTTTAGTGATTTTACCCCACAATTTCCCTGATCTTCATAGCCCTCCCCACTATCGCTTTTGTGGTTTGTAATCATAATATGTTAACGCTCCTAGTAAATTCGTGTTCTGTGTAATTAGTAGTCAAAATATACTACTTTTCAGGATTTTTTTTGTTATTATTATTTACAATTACATCAAGCACGTCATGGGTTTTTGGAAAAATAAGAAAGAATGCTTTCCTCCCAACTTTGCACCTTCAGTTTGCTGCATAATTACAGGGTTCAGCATCATCTGAACTATGTGCATTATAGAGATTTGTTCCAGAACAAACTTGTTCAAATTTTACTGGTCAGTTTTCTATGAGCCTGCTCCCTATCTCATGCTATACAATGTTTCATGGTTGGTGTTAACATTTTTTGCACATTACACTGCACAGCTACAATGTCCACCTATAAATAAGGCTTGTGTTACCATACGTCCAAAACCTGTTTGCGAAATCAAGGTACCAGCAGACATACAGCAATGTCATGTAAATTACAAATGTATACCCGTCCGATTTGTCACCGCAGTGCTATTAGTCTGCTATAACAGCTTTAGTTAAAAATACATTATTAGTTGACCAGTGCTGAACCGCTATTAGCTGTCAAAAATGATACAAGCCGTGTCTGGTCGTAGGTTTCAAACAATGAGTCACGCGAGCGATGTTTCGTGTCTCGTGCATCACATACATGAATACATACATACAGTCCACGTGTGTTCCAAACCACGGCCCGGAGTCTACCTCACAACGCTAGCAGACACGTTAAAACGCTTCTATTGTCAACACTACGTTAATTATAGCCATATTGACGAATTACAATGTCTTCATTATTAACGCATACAAGAGCATTAAGTACTTACGTTTTAAAATAGCTCTGACTGCCTTTTCTTGCGTATCGTTTTTAAATTTAACATGTCCGAAATATTTTTTCAGCAGCGATAACAGTTCCTTATCGTCTGAAGACATTTTATTTCATGTATGTTTATAAGAGGCGTGACTGTAACCAATTAAGTTTTCTACTTTTCGAAATCGCAAGCATTTACAGCATCCAAAACCCAAGATTGCTTACAGGTCTACATGCATTATAATTTTTGTGTACTGAAGACAAAACCATAACAAACTGCAGAAACAGAAACACACTTCACTTATACCAACGTAATAATATAAATCGTATTTAAGCACATAAGGAAAAATGCTACTCTAACTGCAATTTTTAAACCATCACATCAGGAAAAGTAGGACAAAATTAAAAGGATAAGGAATATAACAGAAAATTCTGAATTTATTAAATATACATGCCTTTCGACCATTTTCCGTACCTATAGTGACTACGAACCGACGAATTTTTATATGAAAATACCCCTCTAACAATTTTATTTTTTTAAATTTTTTATTTGGTAAAATTATATGGTAATTAAAAGTTTCGACGTAAATACTGGGAGTTTGTACTCTTAATCGTAATATGGTTTGATATATATATTATTTGTGCGAAGTTTTTTTTTTTCGTAAAGTTGTTGTTGTGGCACTGTTTTGTTTGGCAGCGGAGCTTGGACTTGCCACTAGCAGACTAGTGAGAAGTCAAGGCAACTGCAAGGTGCCGCGAAAGCGGAGATCGTGGTCGCACGCGATGGCGGACGACGCCGACGCCGCCCCCGCTATGAACGAGGAGGAGCAGAGACTACGCACGTTCGCGACGTGGCCGGCCAACGCCGCGGTAGAGGCGCGCCGCATTGCCAAGGCTGGCTTCTTCTACACGGGCCGCGACCTCGAGGTGATGCGCTCCGGTGGACTGCCTCACCCAGCTCTGCGTTCTCTATTCTCCTACAAGTGTCCTTAGCGGCAAGTACATCGCCGTGTAATGGCTGTGCGCTTATTTCAGGTGGAGTGCTTCTCATGTTGCGGGCGGATCGGAGACTGGAACTATGGCGACCAGGTGATGGTGAAGCACCGCACCATCTACCCGGACTGCGCCTTCGTCAAGAACCCCACTGGCTCGGGGAACGTGCCCCTCCTGGGAGGAGGTGGCGGCCTGACTGTGACGACGCCGGTGTCCCCGCCGCCGCCTGTGTCTCGCCGCGAGTCCTTGGCCACGAACATCTCGTCGAGGCTGACTTCCCTGTACTGTACCGAGTCCTCGCGGCTGGAATCCTTCCGGACGTGGCCGGTGCCTCACATTGTGACCCCGGAGGAGCTGGTGCGGGCGGGCTTCTACTACCTGCAGGAGGGCGACAAGGTAAGACCTCCACTCGCCAACTGCCAGTTTGGGTGCTTACGAAAGGTATCCTAGTAGAGATACTGGCTTAACTTGTCACGTGACCAGGTAAACCCGATCACTAGCAGTTAACAAGGTGGCTATTGAACACTTTAAAAGCAATTCAGTTAATTGTAAAGTATAGCAACTTTTCCAAAAGCAAAACAAAAAACCACAGAAAGTGCTATAATTCGACTCTACTAATTACACAGAACAGGAATTTACTAGGGGCATAACATATTATGATCACAAACCACAAAAATGATAGTGCGGAGGGTATTATCCAGAGTAGCAGCTTTTTTGTAAAAAAAAAAAAAAAAAAACTCCGAAAAGTGGTATATTTCCACACTACTAATTACGCAGAACACGAATATACTGGGGGCATTAATATATGCCTAATTTCGTAATATGTGCCCACCTAATCTAACAGAACCTAACTCCACAATGAGTGAATCACTATTTTACATTTTTAAACTAACCTATGATTGTAGGGTTTTTAACTAACCTAGGATTGTTGGGTTTTTAACTAACCTAGGATTGTTGGGTTTTTAACTAACCTAGGATTGTTGGGTTTTAAGATTTTAGAATATTAATCTAACCTAGAATTTTAGTCTAATCTATGAGTTTAGGGTTTTAAAGTAACAGTTAAACACACTGGAAGTCTATGAATAAACTCACCGAGGTAGACGGTGGGTACAATTCCATTGTCCTTGACCCATTCAACTGCTTTGCATCTTACCTCAATCGACAAAACACCACAATCTACTAAAATATCCAAGTAACACCCACCACATAGGCGAATATTACGCACAGAAGCACTCATTCTTGCACCCTCCATTCTTGAATCACAAGCCTTCGCACGATCGGATTCGGACGTCACAACTCACACCCGCAACTACACAACCGCACTGTCTCGCGTCTCAAATGCAACTAATGGCATCTCAACTTCGACGTAAAATTCTGTGACGATTATGTCTACAGGCCCACAGCCAATAAGGTGACGGCACGACATGCATTTGTTTACGTTACTAATGCGTTACTTCATCAAAAATCATGGCGTCCGACGTAAACAAAGCGGCAAACTACTCGTACTTTTAACTATTTTATTTAATAAATTCTACTTATTTTAACATTACGCCCTCCTGAATATGAACAAGGTAAGCTGTGCAGAACCCATTAATGCTACTTTTGNTTATTTTAACATTACGCCCTCCTGAATAATGAACAAGGTAAGCTGTGCTGAAACCATTAATGCTACTTTTGTTGGTCTAGGATGTTTCCTTCAGAAAAGCCGCTACTCTGGATAATTACCATCTAACCAAGGATTGTAGGGTTTTATTCTAAACTAGAATTTAATTGTTTTAAAGTAACAGCAAAACAACGTTAATTCAACAAACAGTAATTATTGAGAATAGGGACTTTTCTGAAGGAAACATAGTACACCCACAAAAGTAACATAAATGGGTTCTGCACAGCTTACCTTTGTAATATTGAGTAGGGCGTAATGGTAACATAAGTAGAACATACTAAATAAAATAGTTAAAATACAAGGAGTCCGGCTGCTTTGTTTACGTCGAACGCCATGTTGAATAGCCATGTAATACAGTCGGCGCAGACGTGAACCGCGTTTATTTGCTGTTTAGATGCAATACAGTACGGGTCCTGAGTTGTGTCGTCCAAATCCGACAGTGTGATGGCTGTGATTTAAAAATGGAGGGCGCAAGGACGAGTGCTTCTGTGTGTTATAGTCTGTGTGGCGGGTGTTACTTGGACATTTTAGTAGATCATGGTGTTTTGTCAAGTGAGGTAAGGTGCAAGTCATGCACGACGGTTGTTGAATTGGACGAGGACAGTGGAATTGTACCCTCTGCGTACCTAGGTGAGTTAATTCATGTACGTCCGGTATGTTGAACTGTTATTTTAAAGCCCTAAAATCCTAGATTAGAACAAAATCGTAGGTTAGATTAAAACCCTATAATATAACGTTACCTGAGTGGTCGGGGATAGTAATGTGGACGTCGGCCGGCTACTATGTTAAGAAAAATCAGAATATTACACAATGTTCCTATTTTGAATAGATTGGGCGCCAGCTCACTGGGTGAGCACGAAGTCACAGTTCTTAGGATTTTAGGCAGAACGACCACGTGGCTGTATCCCCTGACACACACGGTACAAATTTACAGGAAAACGTAACATATAGCCGGGATATTCAGGCTCCCCAGCATGCCTTAGTATTACCTTTTTACCTTATAAATGAAGGATGCCTCCTTAAGGCGTCAATGACTTCCTGGATAAGGCCAGGGCCCGAAATACGACACAAAAATGAGAACTCGCAAGTTTCTGTTAACTCAAGTTAATTGTATTTTTAAGTAGTGTACACAGTTACATGTATACAATTCAAATTAAAGTGGACCTGACTCACAAGGCCTACCAGCCGCTATTACTGTGTAATGACGCAATATTCGTAATTTTTCGGGACTCGGGTGTAAAATTCTTTCGTGTGTATTGAAGCTTTGGAAAGCTTCGTAAATTTTATCGGGTTCAAGTTTAAAGCCGTGGTGGCTCGTTTCCCGTGTTAGTTTATCCGGCAGACGTGTGCGTTTGTAGGTTATCAGGAGGATGTCTGCTTGTTACGTATTATCAGGAGTCCGGTTGTGTTTCGTTTCGAACATAGTTGTCTTGGGGAAGCGTCAGCATTAAGTAGATTAGTTCGTTTCTGTGGATCGGGCAACGTCGACAGGTTTTAGTTNGCGTTTGTAGGTTATCGGGAGGATGTCTGCTTGTTACGTATTATCAGGAGTCCGGTTGTGTTTCGTTTCGAACATAGTTGTTTTGGGGAAGCGTCAGCATTAAGTAGATTAGTTCGTTTCTGTGGATCGGGCAACGTCGACAGGTTTTAGTTCCTTCGGCGCAGTTTAATGCGTCAACAAATGTTATACGAAACAAGAGGTTAGTTTATCGGGATGTTGAATGCGTCGACAGTTTTAGTTCCTCCAGCGCATTTTCAGGCAACGTCAACAAGTTTTTGTTGTACGAGAGGTTAGTTTCTGTTGACGACGCAGCAGTCGATAACGTGTTGAGAGCGGGACACGTGCAGTTTTAGATGACGCTGCTGGCAGATGCGGGATGCCGGGCGCTTATCTTAGGAGAAGGGGGCGATAGGCCTGCACATAAATACTAGTAGCGTCTATCGCCTCAAGGAGAAAAAGTAACCAACCGTCGAAGAGGACGCATCGGGCGTGAGAAGACGCATCAGGCGTGAAGTATTTCACCCACACCGGCAAGCACCCGCGACCGTTAATTCTTTTCACATCATTTCTTTTCAACTTAACCTAAAGTCTATCAACTTATTTCCGCCGGTGTGGGGGGTCGTTAGGGTGCCAGGAGGGAACGAACATCCCTCCTGCCTTCGTAACTTAGTCTTGCGATGCAAGTTTTGAGACATTAATAAACGGTAAACCACTGTGGCGCTGGTCTGTACTTGTATATTCATCTCTGAACGGTTCGTACTCTGCATACTAGACATTCGTATGTGAACTGTGTCATTCAAAAGATAAATAAAATATATATATCAAACTAATCTGGAACTTTTTTCTTTCTTAAGTAACTAGTGTTCAATTAACTGAGTCTCGTGTTTCTACCTCTGAGCAAGCCGTGGCAACGAAAACAGTTGACAGTAACAAGCGCCGCACGTTAACAACATGGCGCCTAACTGTTAGTCGGCAGTAATATTAAATATAACTTAACGAGCCGCCGAAACTTTACAAGATGGCGCCCAACTGTGAGGTAGATGTAATATTTTAAATTATAACGTAAACGTAACAAAGGCGGAACGTTAACAACATGGCGCCCAGCTGTGCGGCTGCATTAATATATTGTAACTAACGGGCGGAATATTACAACTGTACAAAAAGGCCAAGAATGGCTCAAAAACTTACAATAGTAATTAAAACTCCGGGTTCGGTAAATTGAGCTGACGGAGGGGTGCGGCGAACACGGGGAAGACTGTTGGTAAACTAAATAAAATTTCCAGTAAATTACGTTAACCTATTGCTGTTAAGTGTTCAGAACAAAGTATGAAAGTCCCCCGCGACGCACGTGCAGCACCTAAGACCCATGGGATCAGACTGCCGGGGGTAGCGCGGGCGAACATCAATCTTTGTGGCAGACAACCAAAATGATTGGGATTCTAAAGTGCCATTGTTTCTATTTGCTTACTGCTCGGCAGTTCACAAGTCCATAAGGGTAACACAGTCAAGAATGCTGTTTGGAAGAGAGCTACGCCTCCCTAGTGACCTGCTGTTTGGCCAACCAACAGAAGAGGAAACTGCAATGCCTGATAATGCCAGCGAATTACGTAACAGGCTAGGTGGCATTCATGATTTCGCTCAACAGCACCTCAGAATAAATAGTAACGGGATGAAGACGCTGTATGATAGGAGAATGTCTGCGAGGTATTTCAAGAAGGACAACTGGTGTGGCTGTGCAACCCCCAGAGGCCAATAGGGTACTGCCCGAAGCTACAGAAGTGTTGGGAAGGCCCCTACAGGATTCTGAAGATCAATGATGTGGTCATTCGGATTTGTCGCCAAGGCTCTGGGGCAAAGCCGAAGGTTTTCCACATCGACCGAATGGCACTCTACGAAGGTCCGGATGTTGTAGTGTCTGTTCTGGACAAAGAGGCAGGAGGAGGGGGCAGCGTTACTCGCTCGCTGCTTTGCATCTCGTGTGAGAGCAGAGATATGTAACCCAGAAGTTGGTGGCAAACTCGAAGAGCAGCTTGCACAGGCTTGCTGCCGCGCGTCGCACCACAATAAATCTTTTGCTGCTAGCACTTCTCACCTTCAGCAGATTGAATTCTCGCATTTATCTGAAGAGTTTTCTGGTGGTTTGCTGCCCTAGTTTCTCTCAGCGTGACTCGCTAATTGTTTAAAAATCTCCTTTTCCTGCCAAAACAAGATGCGTACCAAATGTGGCTTGCATCTCCATCATAAAGTGACTATGAGTACCAGCATGAGTCAGTTATGTTTGTATGTGCTTCGTAAAGAAAACACTTCAGAAGGAAATTTTGTTTGCAATATTTGACCATCAACAATACTGTAAAAAATTTATTTAATATTTAAAATTGAATTTAATTCATTATATGCCAGTACACGTTTGAAATTACACAGAAAAAACTTTATAAAATGTTAAACTTTTTGTTAAAGTGATATTATTAATTTTTGTTTCAGTTTACAAATTTTAAACACACATGTATTTTTTGTTTCGTGAAGTAAAAGGTCATATTCGCACAAACCTAGTAAGCAGTCAGTGGTAAAGTGATATTTGTCGGTTTGGTGCAGTTGTTGGGGCAGGTAGCAGAGGGAGGTCTGTCACTTAAATTTAGACATGGTTGTCTTGTAGCTTTGAGTTGTAGCGATTTAAAATTTGTCCTGACTTTTCAAACTGGGTTTAAATACAGTTCTTATTTTTATGTGCTTTTATTCTCAAGTATATTTTCAATAGTTCTCTTAGGGTTGTGTTAAATGTGTTATAAATAAAAAGAAGTTGAACTTTTAGCTGCACTTCACGGTAGCACAATGCCTAGAGTACTTGCTCCCACCGAGGCAAATCGGGTTCTGTCCCCAGTGAGGTGGCTCCCGGATTTTCACATGTGGGAATCGTGTTGAACAATGTCGCTGGTTTGCAGGTTTTCTCAGGGATCTCCCATTTCGCTTGCCCTTGCATTCCAGCATTGCTCCATACTCACCTTGCTTCGCCGTCATCTGCTCTCAAGACTTCAGTGTTAAGAGCCACCTTAACCTCTCCACTTGAACTTTTTGCCAAATTCAGCAGCCTAGGACAGGGCTTCATTACGCCACTTTATTGAATCTGTTAGACAGAACATTCCAGAGTCAATGTGTTGGAAGAGGCAGTAGTTGTGAGGGTCTGGTTAGTGAAAGTGTGACATCGGGACACTCGGGAAGGCTTATCCATCAGGTGGAGGGATTTGGGTGGCTCTTAACATCGAGGTCTTGAGACTCAGCGTGGGTGAAGCGAGGTGAGTCCGGAGAAACGCCAGAATGAAGAGCAGGGGAAATGTGCGTTCCCTGAGAAAACCCTCTGAACAGTGTGGCATTATCCGGCACGTGGGAAAAGCTAGGAGCGACTCTGTCAGGACTCGAACCTAGTTAGCCTTGGTGGGAGGCGAGTACTTTAGCCAGTACACCATGCTAGCGACCCCTCTACCTTTGGGTCGTGTGTGTGCATGCAGGTGCAGTGTGTGTTCTGCTCGGGTGTGATCCATAACTGGGAGGTGGGGGACAGCCCCGTCGAGGAGCACCGCCGCCACTTCCCAGCCTGCCCGTCTCTCTACAAGCCAGCAGCAAACGACGCAGTCCCAGCAGAGGAGCCCTGCGACGAGGGCCCCAGCAGTGGTGAGTGCCTTACTGCCCCCGGTCACTTGCACCTCCATAAGTGTAACTTTTTTTTGCAGAAATTACAAATATCAAATGAATGGCTAAGACGAAACATACCATACATATCTACTTGTAATATTTATAACTTTTTTATTACATATAAACAAAAGTGCCACAAATAAGGCTGTAAACTGATGAGAAGGGCATAAGTACATCCCTAAAATAGTCAGCTCCTAAATGAGTCTCATTTTAAAATGGAGAACATCTTCATAATGATTGTCTGATTACCAGCCCCTCTTGCAGATGAACATTTAGCTAGCTATGCTAATCACATGTTCTATAGCAATACCTCATGGTTTTCCAGTATTAATTGAGGTGTTTCCTACCAAACCTCGGCAACGCACATTATGCGCCAGCCAGGAGAAGCTCACTGTTTCTAGGATTGGAGAACTGTGCTGGAATATCATATATGCTGATGGGAATGAGAAGTGCGCTATCAATGTGTTTGTTATAGTTACAGTAGGGTTCTGTAGCGACTAGCAACTGGAAAAGTAACCACAGTTATTTGCTCTCGACGTGCACAAATAAATATTGCCACACAATCAGTAAGGTACATAAGAACAATAGGAAAAATTATATAAAATTAATTAAGTTCATTAATTTAAATAATTTATGAAATTTCCAAGTTCAGAGTGTTAATAATGAGTGAGTTCCTTTAGGATTTAGTGAAATATGAATGAGTTCTTACATTCAATTTAAAAGTTTACTGCACAACACTGGTTTTGGGGAGCTATTTGTGAAGTAAAAGTTTCTTATTGAAATATGTACATTTTTAGGTAACACTGGTGGAAACGTATTTCATTGTTACTTACTAACAATAATAATTTTCTGATGGTGTGATAAGCTGATAGTCTCCATTCCGATGCTGTACTCCATTGCCTCCCTCTACTTTTAATAAAAGTCTTTTAATTAATACGAAGACGGAGGCAATGGTAATGGAGACTATCAGGTAGCGTATATGCTCTTGTATCCTAGTGTTCATTTTCCACGGTGAAATATTGTCAGGTTTCTTAGTGCTTATAGCAGGCAAGTGATACTTACATGTTTCCTATTATTTCATATTTTNTGCAGAAATTACAAATATCAAATGAATGGCTAAGACGAAACATACCATACATATCTACTTGTAATATTTATAACTGTTTTATTACATATAAACAAAAGTGCCACAAATAAGGCTGTAAACTGATGAGAAGGGCATAAGTACATCCCTAAAATAGTCAGCTCCTAAATGAGTCTCATTTTAAAATGGAGAACATCTTCGTAATGATTGTCTGATTACCAGCCCCTCTTGCAGATGAACATTTAGCTAGCTATGCTAATCACATGTTCTATAGCAATACCTCATGGTTTTCCAGTATTAATTGAGGTGTTTCCTACCAAACCTCGGCAACGCACATTATGCGCCAGCCAGGAGAAGCTCACTGTTTCTAGGATTGGAGAACTGTGCTGGAATATCATATATGCTGATGGGAATGAGAAGTGCGCTATCAATGTGTTTGTTATAGTTACAGTAGGGTTCTGTAGCGACTAGCAACTGGAAAAGTAACCACAGTTATTTGCTCTCGACGTGCACAAATAAATATTGCCACACAATCAGTAAGGTACATAAGAACATTAGGAAAAATTATATAAAATTAATTAAGTTCATTAATTTAAATAATTTATGAAATTTCCAAGTTCAGAGTGTTAATAATGAGTGAGTTCCTTTAGGATTTAGTGAAATATGAATGAGTTCTTACATTCAATTTAAAAGTTTACTGCACAACACTGGTTTTGGGGAGCTATTTGTGAAGTAAAAGTTTCTTATTGAAATATGTACATTTTTAGGTAACACTGGTGGAAACGTATTTCATTGTTACTTACAAACAATAATAATTTTCTGATGGTGTGATAAGNAAACAATAATAATTTTCTGATGGTGTGATAAGCTGATAGTCTCCATTCCGATGCTGTACTCCATTGCCTCCCTCTACTTTTAATAAAAGTCTTTTAATTAATACGAAGACGGAGGCAATGGTAATGGAGATTATCAGGTAGCGTATATGCTCTTGTATCCAAGTGTTCATTTTCCAAGGTGAAATATTGTCAGGTTTCTTAGTGCTTATAGCAGGCAAGTGATACTTACATGTTTCCTATTATTTCATATTTTNGGTGAAATATTGTCAGGTTTCTTAGTGCTTATAGCAGGCAAGTGATACTTACATGTTTCCTATTATTTCATATTTTATACTTACAAATAGTGGTGTTCAAATTCATGATCCATATTTGAAATGAAATTTTAATGTTTAAAGACTTGTTAAAATACATTTTCATATGTAATAACAGAACAGTTACAACTTGGAGGTTAGCAAAATTGGTGAGGTGGCATGATGATAAACCTGGGGAAAATTACTTAGTAAAGTTTGAGTATTTTTTAACCTAGTTATATTATAAAGTTGTGAAAAAAAAAATTATTTTCTACTACAGGTGTAAAAATATTTCAGCATAAGTTGTTTTGGGTGTACTTGTGAAATGATGTAGTAACAAGATAGCCATTGGTGCTGATGTGCGTGTGTCAGATACGGAGGAGGAGACGCGGGTGAAGGCGTTGGGCATCCAGCTGCATCGCGGGCCGCGCCAGCCACGCTTCGCCACCTACGAATCACGCCTGCAGTCGTTCCACAGCTGGCCGAGCAACGTCGCACAGACGCCGGAGCAGCTGGCCCAGGCCGGCTTCTACCACACAGGTCGGTGCCACCTGCCGTCCTGCCCAGCGACTAGATATGAGGGAGACCAGTGTTTCATCTTCGGTGCATGTCCTTGACATTGACCTACCCCACACCAATACAACCGTCAGTCATATGGTCAGCTGTGACGAATGTGTTTGTTTCAATCTTAACTTATAATTAAATGTAATTCAACTGCATTACAAGTTATTTAAAGGAAGTATACACACATCGTAAAGTTTGTTTACAAAGCAGTTAAATGTTGGGACACACAGAATAGTTTCGCGCAGTTAGCACGATTACTCTATCCCACATTCACACTACGGAAATGCCTTCTTTATGGGNCACACAGAATAGTTTCGCGCAGTTAGCACGATTACTCTATCCCACATTCACACTACGGAAATGCCTTCTTTATGGCCTTATTTAGCACCTTACTTTCAGTATTTATTTCATTTGAACCCTTTTATAATGTTCTTCAGGAGACCACAAGAAACTTACATTAAATGAGTGTGAATATTATAAGAGGGAAGGATTAGTTNAACCCTTTTATAATGTTCTTCAGGAGACCACAAGAAACTTACATTAAATGAGTGTGAATATTATAAGAGGGAAGGATTAGTTTATAAACAAAAGAACTGAAGAACGACTATTTATTAAATTTCTTCTTCTCAATAGTTATTCTCCTGGTTGCATTTCCTTGTTTCAATAAACAATTATTTAAACAAAAATGTGACTTCTGTACGTAAAACTGTGACGCTATTCCCCACCTGTGGAATATAGGTGGTTTATAGAGTCGTAGTTAATTCCTCCCGGCGTAGAANAAAACTGTGACGCTATTCCCCACCTGTGGAATATAGGTGGTTTATAGAGTCGTAGTTAATTCCTCCCGGCGTAGACTATAAGGTGCCTAGAAGGTTAAAGGTTTTTCAATAAGGTAGTCTTTTGACGTTTCACTTAACTGGATAATTATATTGTCTCGAGTTTGAACAAAAACAACATACAGCGACACTTCCGAGGTGTGGTACTCTAATTTGGCTACTCGTATTAACTGGGGCGACTTCGTGGTGGAGAAGGGCTTCTCTGG
>NQII01001673.1:374856-400354 GCA_002778355.1 Clitarchus hookeri
GGCGATATGCCAGCTCTTACTCGGCACAACCTTGACACGTGTAACTGCGATCCGTTCTGGCTGTCCACGTGCCTCGTGACACGTGTCAACTGGTAGGCGCTCGTGAAGGGGGTCAGCGAGGCTTCTACTCAAAAGGTGTTGCACGACAACTGGGAGAAAATATAGTCTCTTAAAACATGTATGTATTTATAAGCTCGCAATTGAGTCACTTTAACTGCCCTTTCATCTTCACTGTATTACTGTTGTGGTTGTGGATTAATGATAATTTTATCTCCACCACTCATTAAAATTTTTACAGGAACTGTTTTGAGAATGAACTTGCATGCTACAAAGGGTACAATTTACCAAAATCTTCCCGGCGTGGATAAAATTAACCTAGAAAAGTGATTGGAAAGATTCCATAGATAAATACATGCAAACAAAGTGCATTATATTTATGTACAAATGTGACAACTGACATACTGTGAGAGTCCCAGCTCTCAGTAATGGTGGGGGTGGGGTTGTGGACTAAGAGGCTCGACCTGCTGATGACTGAGGAAGTATTTCGCTGGTAACGGGTTCTGGACGGCAAATGTTGTGTGGTATCAGCCCTGAAAAAAGTGTTAGCGCGAGTGTGATCGTCATAAAAAAAATTTTCTTCTATTTCCGTGGTGTTAAAACAGTCAACAATGTGAAATGTCACCTCCAAAGAACGAAGTTATTCACAGTGAATGATGTAAGGTAATAAGTCTTATTATCAAAAAATGTAATAAAGAAACAAATAACAATTCTTTTTCTTTTTTAGCATAACAAACAACTCGCCATGCAGCATTTTATTCTGGTGTCAGTAAAGAACCTGTTACCGGCGTCAACTAATATTAAGTGGAATTGGTCGTGTGTTAAACTCCCAGGACGCCAGGCCGTGAATAGGCGCACGGCCACGCGGTAGGCAGGGACTCTTACAGGACGTGACGTTGCCGCATGGCTGCTTATCGGACGCCAGAACATAAATACACTTACTCTTCTGTTCTGCTGTTGGCCGCACAACACGCCTTACACTATTACACAATGGGAGAGGTGCTAGGCTACACAAACACAGTCGAACACGTCAGTGCCATCCGGCGTATAATTATCAAAACAGTTACATTCTTCGGTGCAGAAAACCTACACAAACATGTTACATTGAAAATTAGCCAATCAGCTGCAAACAAATTACGGTGAGGCCCCATATGANAGAAAACCTACACAAACATGTTACATTGAAAATTAGCCAATCAGCTGCAAACAAATTACGGTGAGGCCCCATATGATTCAGCTAGGGTACAAAATACAAGTTCACAAATGGTAAAAGGCCTTGCGGTGATAACTATTAATTAAGAACCCCCCAAAAAGCGGGTGAGCCAAAAGCCGGCTGCGGGGGCAAAATAAAAAAAGTTTAGATAAAATTAAGCAAACGAAATGACTGGATCAGTGTAGTGTAATGTTGAAGGCCGCACAGGCCACGCGACACGAGCTCAGAGAAGAGACTGGCCGGTGGCCGTCGGAAGCGGAACACGTGCACAATGCCGGGAGTGACTGCCCCGTGGACCACAAAAGCAAAGATGTAATATGTATGAGCCAGGGTGAAAATTCATAAAACGTGTGCAAGAGTACCATGGCAAAATGATCATACAAAAAATACTTACAAAATTAACACAACCCTTCAAATCACAAAATGTCAATGGAGTACACTGCAAAATTATAATACAAAAATACTTATATTTAACACAACCCTTTACATCCCTTGTAGGTCCTCGGGGCTTCGGCAGACACACAACACATGCACCGCTCGCATCACATGCATAAGAATTGTGTGTGCGTTGTCCAGGGCGACCTCACGCCGGCCGAGGGATGACGTCGGATGACAAACCATAAGGTCAAGATGTAAGGAAAATGAAATGTGTAATGAATCTGACCCAAACGAACCGTTATCCACTCCGGGGAAGAAACAAGNTCAAGATGTAAGGAAAATGAAATGTGTAATGAATCTGACCCAAACGAACCGTTATCCACTCCGGGGAAGAAACAAGCACGAATACTACAGCACACCGTAGTTTCTGTCGATGGCTGTGATCAATGTGTAATTCAAAACACTATTCATGATTTTTACATATGCAAAAGAAAAAAAGTGCCATGAATTGCAAATGTATTATGGGTCATAAAAAGTAAAATTAATTTTCTGTGAGGAAGAAAATCACTCGACATATTATTANTCAAGATGTAAGGAAAATGAAATGTGTAATGAATCTGACCCAAACGAACCGTTATCCACTCCGGGGAAGAAACAAACAAGAATACTACAGCACACCGTAGTTTCTGTCGATGGCTGTGATCAATGTGTGATTCAAAACACTATTCATGATTTTTACATATGCAAAAGAAAAAAAGTGCCAACAATTGCAAATGTATTATGGGTCATAAAAAGTAAAATTAATTTTCTGTGAGGAAGAAAATCACTCGACATATTATTANAATTGCAAATGTATTATGGGTCATAAAAAGTAAAATTAATTTTCTGTGAGGAAGAAAATCACTCGACATATTATTAAAAAATCATGGGTTGCAACCAAGTGGAGAAAGTGTCAAGCTGAGCGTAAAATACTTGTAGAGAGAGCAGATATTGCGACACGACTATGTATTTAGTTAAAATAAGACACTTCCGTGAAATTGGCGGGGAAATAATTTTTTTTGGACAAGAACTGGGTGGATAGCAACTTGAATTTTTCAAAGTGTTTGCGACATGAAAAGGAATTGAGTGCAGATAAAACAGTGCAGCAGGTAAAAGACTCGTAGTACGTGTAGGGAGCAGGAATGGTGTTGTTCCCAACGTGCAGCTTGCGTACACTGCTGCATCTGTCAACCTTGACTACCACAATCAAATGAATCATGTACATTTTGAGTTTCAGTGTCTTCAATGTCTGTCACTATTTTACCGTCTACATCTTTTTCTCGTTACTGTGATTTCAATTCAGTTTTGGTCTGCGCTTGGAAAGTTCCGTGTTTGATCCTGTGTCGCCTGCAGACCGGTGTTTCACGAGGTTTCTTCCTCTGCTGACCGGGTGTGCATTGTAGCGTCACAGGGTCCATCAGTTGTTGCAATCCGAGGCTCCCCTTCCACTCACTTCCCTGCAGCTGCAGCTCTGGCAAATATTTCTCTGTGCTTCCTTGCCGCTTGACACGTGATTTTACCCAAAAAAAAATNCCTGCAGCTGCAGCTCTGGCAAATATTTCTCTGTGCTTCCTTGCCGCTTGACACGTGATTTTACCCAAAAAAAAATTGGGTTCTGTTCACATGAGCGTTTCCCCCACCTCTGTGTGTCTTAGCGTAATTCGCATATTCTGGACAGCCTGCGACATCTATCATCGAAAATGTAACCTTTTTGTTCATTTTTTTTGTCACGTTTGCATTCTTGTCACAGCATCATCACTTTTCATCACTCTGTGCAGCAAGTATGTCATGTACGTGCTGTGCTGTGGCCGTGATATAGCGTTATTTGTTGCCATCATGCAGTCGGTCTTGGACCTAGTATTTGTGAGTTGTGTTTTCCTTTTTTACTATCCATCTGGTTTGTTGGTTCAAGATGTAGTTCACTACCTGGATACTTTTGTCTGGTGAGTGTCACTCCAGCTTTATAGTTCTTTTCTCCTCGTGCACCAGTTATATTCGCTCTATAAATCTTTGGCTTCTATATTTTTGTTTTTNAGCTTTATAGTTCTTTTCTCCTCGTGCACCAGTTATATTCGCTCTATAAATCTTTGGCTTCTATATTTTTGTTTTTGGTTAGGGTGCACGTGCCAGCGTAACCTTCACTGCACACTCTGGGCTGTTCTTTCTGCACGTGTCTGCTAAATTTTCTTTACTGCACGCCGTACGATGAGCCGTTTCTGCTTGTTTGGGCCTGTGGCGGACACTTTTCCTGCTGGTGGCAATTCCTGTTTGCGGTTACTACATGATGTTGTTCCATCTTTAACGGTTTAGCCATCATATTACAAGAGAGCTCGCTGGCTGCAAACTTTTTTCCGACTTGTTTCGCTATTATTGTCACTGCTTATTCCTTATGTTAGTTTACGTAACAAAATATATACTAAAACCTGGCCAGAGAACATAGCTAACACTTAAATCAGATACGTAGTTCTCGAGTGATATTCGCCTAACAGACAGACAGAGAGACGTTAAGTTTTATAATATATATAGATACCAAATTCATAAAATTTGCCTCGTGCTTGGTGGNGGGGGGGGGGGGTTATGTAACATTGTGGATTTCCAGGTAGTATATTTGTCTTTGGTTTCAGATTAATTGGTTATGGTGACGATTATTAACATAATTTTCAAATTAAGATTTATTATATGATTTAAGCAAAGTGCAGTGTATGTTTGGTTATGTCACGTGTTTGTTGATGTAGAACTATTTAGAGGTTATTGCTGTCCGCGGAAGGTATAAACTATTACAAATTTTCAATCAATTAAAATTAAAGAAAGGTGTCTTGATTGGCTCACATCTCATCATTGCTGATTGGAGGAAAAATGTGGCGTGGTCAGATGACAGCCAATCAGAANTGTCTTGATTGGCTCACATCTCATCATTGCTGATTGGAGGAAAAATGTGGCGTGGTCAGATGACAGCCAATCAGAAAGCAAATAACAAACATTATGATTCTGAAGTTGTAATCAAACTTTTGTTTGTAACAAATATAATCATCACCGCGAAGAACAGACGCGTGTGTGTGATAAAAAAGTAAAAAATANCAAACTTTTGTTTGTAACAAATATAATCATCACCGCGAAGAACAGACGCGTGTGTGTGATAAAAAAGTAAAAAATAGAAATTATGATTGTTAATAGATATTCGTCATTACTATATCTGGTACAATATGTTTTAAAGTTAATTATCGATAATGTAAAATGAGGGATGTTTATTTTTTTTTGAGAAAATGAAACAAATTAATTTGGTCTAATTTGTTGGAGAAGAAAAACAAATCACTGTAAAAAAAAAAATTTGGACATCTATTTATACTGAAATATTACAACTTACATTTTGTTGTTAGGCAGTGTAGTGATGGCCCGATACCGATGAAGGTTCCGATATTTAGGATTTTACCGATCCGATACCTGTAAACCGATATTTTCATTTATCATACTGTAAGCAGACATTTGTCACTAAAGTGGATAAGAGAAAACTGTTGCCTGGAAAAGTTTTGTTTGCAATAAGCTAAATTGACTTACTGCTAAGTGAGATTTACTTTATGCCCGGTACATCAAAGCATAAAAAAAAAATAGTTTAACATTATACAAAATTATATCTCACTACAACATATTACAAAACTAAGTTATAGTTGCAAAAAGGTCGCTAGTCTACAAGAAATATGTAAAAGGACAGGAATGAAAACTAAGCTAACAAGCCACGATAATTTTGTTTACTTTGAGAAACGTACATCGAACATAAGACTGCTTTACCAAAAATAAAAATTTAATCCGTGAAGCGAAAAATAATGATGGGCATATACATTCTAATTTGTTTCCATCGTAAGGAATTTTTTTTTTATTTAAATTTTTTTTATTTTTTTATTTAAATTTTTTTAAAATTATTGCATATTGATATTTCAAATTATTTTGTTCTTTTTAGGTGTATTGCTGCAGCCTGATGTTAAGAGTTGGGAAAATTAAGTGTGCAGCACAGGAGAGAAAATACTTGAGGTTAGAATGGCCATTACCAATGTGCCAATATTTTAGTGCCGATCTCCAATAATGGTAAATGTACCGATAATACCGATATCCGATACCGGATATCGGGTATCGGGCCATCACTAAGGCAGTGCATTAAATTGTATTTTGGTATTATTTCGGTTTTATTGCTATTGATTATATAAACTTGGCTCTAATTGTACCACATTTTTACACTAAAATATTTTTCTGGTTTTACAAAAATTATTCCCTACATATATTGCAAAGAAAAGCTCCTAAAGGTTTTGTTCACAATCTTCAAAACAATTTTACATGGCTCCAGTAGTAGCACATGATTGTTGATAAAACTGCAAATGTAGCTCGCATACATTTAGCTAGTGTTCAGAATTCTCTGATATTTCCTTGGTTTTCCGGACAATTTTTCAAATTCCCCGGCATTTCCGTTTTCCATGTTTTCCGGGTGAGAGGGAACCACGACATACTACCAGTTGGGAACCCCTGGTATAAGATGTATAGGGATGGTATGTGTGGTTGACACGTGAAGTGTGTACGTATTGAACAGTTTTGTGGTTGCAGGTGAAAACGACCAGGTGCGCTGCTTCCACTGTGACGGGGGGCTGAGCCACTGGGACCCGGCGGACAGCCCCTGGACGGAGCATGGTCGCTGGTTCCCCAACTGTGGCTTTGTTGTGCTGGTCAAGGGCGCTGACTTCGTCAACTGGTGCCTGGGCTGTTTCCCGCCCATCGTCAACCCAGACGTGAGTCCCAGCCGTCGGCCGTATACCCGACCTTGATTTCCCTAATTAAATCTGATAGGGCATGTGTGGGATGCTCTAGGGAGACGAGCTGCTTTACGTTCCAAACCACCAAGCACTCTCTTGGGCTTAAGAGCCTCGTTCTACGTAAATAATGGGCGTTACCACGGCCAACTGTCATTGATGACCTTGTTCGGATGTAGTCTATTTTTGATACATTCAGAATCTTACAGTTTAGTGGGAGATAACTGCACAGTACAGTATGTGTGCATATATAAATGTACTCTAATAATTTACTAAACTGGTCCTAAGTCATTTTAAAACAAAGTATGTGTATTGTATTACATTTTCTCTTTACACTTGTATTATATAAGTCAGAAACCAAACATTTAAATAATTTGTATAGGTTAAAGAATACTTAGGTTAGGAGAAAATATGTCTGGAGGAAAAATAAGGTGAAATTTTTCAGTATAGGTATACTGTATTAGGGTAAGGGTTAGTATTTTTCAAAGTTAGGAGAACCATTGAATAGATAGTCTAATTATAATTTTTGAGGCAGGTATAACAGTAAACATTGTTTTAATATATTAATTTAGGCAACAGTTAGCAAGTTAGTGCTTCTTAAGTATGTACTGAATTTTGTTTTGGCCTATCTAGAGGATTTAGTTTCTTGTAGTTAATATGTCAGTGTATTGATTGTACAGATTGTTGTTGGTAAAGTGAGCACTTTTGAATCCAACCATTGAAAAATGTCGCTGACTTGCATGCGCCCAGCAAAGTTGGTAATGATGGAAAGTAAGTATGTAGTTCCATGTCTGGATGTTGAATTTGTAGTATTAAGTAAACATCTATGAATACGGAAATTATTTATTTTGCTCCCAGTATTTTTAATGGCAATGAGTGTTGTAAGACTTAAGGGATTTGTAAAATATTTGCTTTTCTAATAATTCCACAGTTTTACTTGACTAATCCAAGAATAAAGTGATCAGGCCCGTGGCAATATTAACTTCAGGTATTGTTGAAGAGTATACATTGCACATGCAAGTGGATGTTAAGCAGGGCTTTTGAAAGTGCTCAGTTTACTGTGAACAGCATATAGTGTACTGTAGACAACAGCAGTGCGAGGAGTGCAGGCTTCGCAGCTGTAGTGTCTCCTGTGCTGTGCTTGCAGCAGGCAGGGGCGGCCAGCTATGGCGTCCGAGATGTGCTGGACCGGGAGGTTGACGAGCTAATGAAGACGGATGTTGCTGTGGTGAGTGACGTTGTGACCCTTGCTGGTATGTTTGTCCTGCTGTGATCCTGACTGCAATCACCAATAGGAGGGTTTGGAACAGAGCTGTGCTTAGGGTGGTGGTAAGGGGAGGTCTCACTCCGCCATGAACTGCTGATAGGAGGAGAAATCGGGTACAAGGTTGGGAAGGGGGAAATTGATAGGGAACGCAAGGAAAACTAAACATAAGAGAAGAGGCTGATGCCTCACCCGGCAAGTGGTGTCTAGTGACACCGTTTAGCATCAAGGACTGGCCCCTGGGCAGACGTCGGTTTGACCGGGTCTTTGATAGGAGGCAGGAGCCCGAGCTCTGGGTGGCTCGATAGTTGCCTGCTGGGCACGGTGTGGAGCACTACTCGAAGCAGGGTGTTTGGGTGCCATGGTAGGAGCGTAGCTGTATGCTGGGGCTCTGTGGATTGCACTACCTTACCTCACCCACAACCGGGGGCTGGCAACTGGCTTTTTGGGGGAGTAGAGGGTAGTGGCGAGACCACATGTGGCACGTGCCTCAGGAGGCAGAAGAAGGAATCTCCTTTCCCTTACAAAGGGTTGACTGTGGTTCCCCTTTGGCATGTAGCAGCTTCCCATTTCCACATGCATACTCTGTTGGTGCTGTGCTCGGTATCCACCAGGCTTCTGACCAGGGCCAGAGTCTGTTTGGCTACTTTCGCACGTCCAGCTCGATGGCAAGGCACAAAGTCAGGTGAGAGCAAAGTAGTAGGTGATAGTGGGTGTACTGTAGGAAGTGACATGGCCTGGCATGTACATGCAGTTAGTGGAAGAAGCCTGGGCGGGATGTCGCCGGCAGTCCCGAGCACTACACAGAAAGGGGCACCAGCAGGGGTGCCGCTTGTATGTTACTCAGCAAAGTGGATGCCGCCATAGGATCCAAGCAACACACGAAGATGGAACCAGAACCACTTTTGGTTAAACACCTGAAGGGTGTGATACGGGGGAGGAGAGTTGGCGGAGTACTAGGTAGAAAAGGGAGGTAGCGGGAAACCGGGTGAGAAGACAGCAGACTGAGAATGATAGATGCAGCCATTTCGGAATATGTTGGTTTATTGCAGAGACAATATAACACGCATATCCAGACTGTACCCTGATTGGTGCCTGAATGGTCGAACCTAGGTGTACCTACGAGGGGGCTCCCCCGTGGTACATTAGAAGAGTGACACACCAAGGCTGGTCTTTGTATACGTATGTTTTTCAGTTAGGGTCCTCATATATGCCAAGTGCTAATCTTTCCTTCAAGGGGAGAGATTCCTTAAGGTACACGAGGTTTAGACAAAAGTTCAGGTTAATTATTATTAGGAGCAGTTATGTTGATGAGAANCTTAAGGTACACGAGGTTTAGACAAAAGTTCAGGTTAATTATTATTAGGAGCAGTTATGTTGATGAGAATAACTGCAAAATGTTAAGGTAGGTGCCAAGCGTAGGCAAAGGGACTGATTATAAAAGACCAAGCAGCAGAACACGTTGGGTTGCACTCGTTGAAGTCTCAGTGTGTCGTGATGTACGGAAGGTATCAAAGGCACTTCCCCTATCTGAAGGATAATAAATAGTGAAAATGAAGTTAAGAAATAAGAAATTATAACTCTGGAAATAAGTTGAGGACTGACTTTATTGTCCATGACTAAGCTGACGACTGCCCAGATATGGAGTGTGACAGTGTCGAGTCTTTTCTCTTTCGTTGCAGACTACCAACGCCAAGCCCTTACTTGAGTATGCAGCTGTTGTGAATCTCAAGCTTATAGTCAACATTTACTAGGACTGCAGGATGTTAGGTATCTCTGGCCCTCTCCAAGAGTTACGAGGTCCGGGGTCTTGGTTGGTGGCTGGAAGGGCCCGGGTTGGTATTGAGGGAGTTTGTTGAATTGCTGCTTCTGCGCGAGTTGGACGACCTCCTTCTGCTTCATATACACCACCTGAGCTGGAAGTCCTTGTAGCATGGACTTTCTGGTTTCTTGTGCTGCAGCGATTTTACTCTTCCTTTCTCTACCTTGCTTGCGAAAGGCATCAGTAGGTGTCGGGGGTGTGGAAGTGCTGCAGCGATCTCTCTGCAGCAACTTTAGTAGAACAGGATCAGATAGGCACCTTGCCGTCCCACAAACCTCTACACCTGGCGGCAAATCGCAGTGGAACGTACAGAGGTACATGGGTAGACTCAGTGTGTGTATTTTGCGTGTGTGTGCCAGGATCCCATTTATTCACACCGACTCCAATACCTGGTGGTGAATTGCGGTAGCGTGTTGGATTTTTGGTTGACGGTAGTTTGGAATTCACCTGTGTGTGACCTAGTGCCAGCTTTTGGGTTCTGTGCTTGACCGTCGTGTCTGAAGGACTCTGGTCCAACCCAGACAGACAGAACTGCCTCAGCACCGGATATGTGCTCTGGTGGATAGCATGGCTGGATGCTGGATGTCTCTGGCTGGTGTCGGAGACGTCGAGGCCTCGGCAGGACTTTAAGGCAAGCTGGCGGCCGATGGTGCAGTTGTAGATGCATTGATCTTGGCGGTGGTGCTCCGTGAGGAAGCCAGTTGGGGTACCAGGTCTCAGACAAGATACGACTGAGAGATGTCACAACACAAGTTCAGATATGCTTAGTATATTGTTATGATGGAGTTTGCACTTGCTTGGTGTCATATGTATCAACAAAAATTATTGTTTTAAATTGTCATGCATCAAGATTATATGCTTCTGAACATAAACTGCATCCCATTTCATGTAGCGCAGGTGTTAAGTCTGTCTCATTGTTCTCTCTCTTTTGATTTTTCAATGTGTCCTAGTGTGTCATGTTTCCCTGGTCTATAGTACATTATTTTATTTTATTGTATTTTATTACCAAAAAAAAATTCAAAAACTTAAAATGTGATCGTGAATACAATGTGACCCCCAACTCTTAGACTAAGTGTCTAGAAAAAGGTTTTACATGGCACTGGAAATATTACATTAAAACAAATTAAAAAATATTATTAAATCTGAATAACTCACCTGTGTACAGCAAAAATTTGAACCTGTGGGAACATAATATCTTATATGAACTATTTGAAGTTTTCTCACTATTGTTTACATTAAATTAACACTGCATAGTATTATGTTGTGATAATGGTAAGTAACAGTGCATACATGTCATACATCAAGTTTCTCTTCAAAGTCGTTCGGTAGTCTTTGTGCAAGAGACGTTCTCCTCTGCAAGGAAAATCAACAATGATGCATTATTATGACGCACCAACCAACACTCGCCTTAAAATTTGTTTGTGGAATGTTAAGTTCTTGTGCAATTTCTTGGGCTTTCAGCCTAATCACGTCTTGTGAAATCGGCACCCCCTCATTTCTGTATTCTTTAATGAAGTTTACAACTCGTTGCTATACTTTGTTGAAGGGTAAATACAGTAATAAAAATTTAAAAAAATTTTAAACAATAACTAATATAAATTCAATAGCCATTTCTAGACCAAAGAAAACTTCTACTGGCATCCTTCACATGGTGGCCAACCTCAGTCATAGGTACAAGTCACCGGTGTTGCCGCCCATTGTCCCAGTTGCCTCTGAGGTGGTGACCAACCCTTACATACTACAGTGTGGTGTAGGTCAGGGTTTAATTTTTACTGAATCCCAGTCTGTCGTATCACACCCTCGACTGTTATACCGGATACCATAGAAGGTATGACCCAAAAAGTAGTGGGCTGTTCTTCCCGGTTCTTCTCTCTTGATACCAGATCCACCCTCTGTTGGACGTTGGAGGCTACAGGTAGCGTTGTCCAGCACTCCGCTCCAGACACCTCTGAGGGTGCTGGTCCCTGGCCACAGGCTTGGGACAAGTGAGGCAAGTGTATTCCCGTGGATGCTGAACACTTCAAAGAGTCCAGCTGGATCACCTTGTCTCCCCCAAAACGCACAGTGACTAGAGAGCTCACCTCCCATCATGGTGAACTGGGGTTAGATTCCCAATTGAGTCACTTCGGGATTTTTGCATGTGGGGATCGTGCCGGACAATGCTACTGGTTGGCAGATTTTCTTGGAGATCTCACTTTCCCACCATCCATGAATTCTGTAGCTGCTCTGTACTCACCTTGCTTCACCCTCATTGGCTCTCAAGACCCCGATGTTAAGAGCTACCCAAACCCCTCCACTCCACTCGTCTCCCCCAACCTTCTGTTGCTAGGTCTTGTGACTAGGCTAGGAGTGTTTGCAGCAATGGCCCATTCAATCTGTATCCCATTATGCACACGTTTGTGGTCTTTCTAGGCATTTAATGAATGCAGGGAATGTCACATCACCGAGGCAAGCTTGTACGGAACTGATCTGACCTACTCTTCCTTGCAGTTAAGCTGAGAGACACTTTGTGTGTTCACTACTCTCTCCAGAGCTGTCCTGTGGACAGAGAACCCAACTCACACTAAGAGCTAGTGGCCAGCTCAGATCAGACTACACTGTGCATTGGCATGCTTTGAAGTTAAGGGTTTACCGCTGGTCGACAGTGATTTGACCATCCTACAAGGCATCATTCATTTCCTCTGCTATTGTGCTTGGGTCTGTCGGCGATGTCCCACCCAGACAACGTACTTGCAGGAGGACAATAGTAAGGCCTACCTACCACCCACTCCACTCCCTTTTTTGTTCCTCCATCCTATAAGGCTGTGCCCGCACTGACGCCCTCTCTTAGCTATCTCCCGACTTATGCCTCACCACAGGATAAAGTGGACAAACAGGCGCCTGCTCTGGTAGAAGCTGAGCAGGCCACCAACAGGGCTTACACCTGGAAGAGAGATATTGCAGCACGACAGAGGGTGGATATCTTCCAGCTTGTTTAGCGGAGGTGGACATCATCTTCAAGTCCCTGTGGCACGTTCCTTGCGCCATCACCCCACTGCCCCCTACGCCACCCAAGAAGCCTGTAGCTAACAACTGGCCCTCGGCAGTAGGGAAGGTGGTGAGATGCCTGGAACCCCGACCCAACTACAATCCTGCCAGAGTTCAGACAAGACCTACCCCGACCAGGACTCCTCCCAGTGCCCAGCGGGCCGTCATTAAGTTGGTCAGGTCATCAAACCCCACAAGCAATAAGAACTCCGTCAAGGCAACATCACCTTCCCAGCCATATCTGGGGGGGAATGCTTCTGATGACATTAACTCTTGAACCACCAGATAGGTGAAGTGTCGAGGTAAAGTACATATTAAAATATTTAAATTTCATTATAAATATTTTAAAAAAAAACTTTATTCCATGTTTTCTTTTGTCCTCTATACCTGCTTTATTGTTCACATGGCAATAGTATTTCTCAGTTCCGATTGTGACTATGATTTCCTTCAAATTTTCATAACTTGTTTTGTTTATGTTGACTGCTCTATAAGTGCATTGTTTGTTGTTTGTTCTACAATATGTGTCAACCTGTAATTTACTTTGCTGTTGGATTACACGTTAAACAAATGAATTCATTAATTCAATGGGTTACATTGTGTAGCATTGGCTTAATGGCTCATTCATAAAATTAGTAAGGATGTAGAAACTGTGGAATCTATCTGTGGGTCTACTTGTTAACCGTGCGCTAATTGTAAAGCAGGCAGAGGGCTGTTTTTTTATGAGAGAAGGTGGTGGTGGGGGGAAATGTAAGGAAGGTGTGCATGGGGCAGGCAGCAGCGCGGGCCGGGGCGAGTGACGAGCAGCTGCGTGCGGCCATACGACTGAAACTGCAGTCGACTGGGCTGCCGTTCTCCACCAGCGAGGCTCTGCTGCAGGCGGCTGCTAACATGCCCGGAGCCACTACCGTGGACCACGCCACGTGAGTACTGTTACTTCACTGGATCTGGAACTCTGTAGGTGAATGTATATCTGCAGGTGTTACCATCCTTCAGGCAGCGTCAACATGTATTTCAAGAGGATGGTGGTGATAATTGCAGTCGTCTTGAGAGACACGTCTGTTGTTTCAGCATTTGTTGCACGTGCCAGTATCACCCTCTGTGCTGCGTACGAGCAGAGTATCTCCGGGGGAATGGGGCCTAGTCTTGTGTTCACTCTTGAATAGCTTGCAATGAATGCCACTGCAGTATATCAAGACCAGTTCGAGCAGGGTCTGAGGAGTTCACTGGTGGTCAAGGCAGGGGAAGGCGTGTCTTGCCGCAGGACTTTGCAGCAGGATGTTCACAGTCTATTTTCCATTTTTGAAAGCCCTGCTGTAGATCTACGTGTATGCACATTGTGTATTTTTACATCATATGTAAAATTAACATTGCTATGGGCATGATTGTTTTATTAATGCATCAGTCAAGTGAAACTGAAATTTTTATAAAATGAGATAAATATTTTACAAGTTTGCTATTTCCTACACTTAAATTGTACATTAGTATGTGGAACTACTTTCCCTCTGTAGTTNCTGAAATTTTTATAAAATGAGATAAATATTTTACAAGTTTGCTATTTCCTACACTTAAATTGTACATTAGTATGTGTGGAACTACTTTCCCTCTGTAGTTACCAACTTTACTGGGCGCGTGCCAGTTAGTGTGTCCATTAAAGTATGTGCATGTAAGTGCAAAAGTTGTTAATGAACCGCTAAGAGCGTATAGTTCTCGGATGCGTGAGACAGACAGCGGGCTTGTGATGGGTGTTTCAGAGAGCAGGTCGTGCCCCAGCCGGTAGCTGCCTCCAGCTGCAGAGAAGCTCGGCTCACAGTGCAGGCTGGCAGTCCAGGTGAGAACTACAATTACAGTCACTGTGTCTTGCAGCACTTGTGCATCTACAGGGATGTACTGTCACCCATATTGAAGCCAGTAAAGGTGTTTCCTGTAATATGTCACGAACCACCCAAACCTAACCTTTGACCTTGGCCCAGAGATGCAGTTACCCACCTGTATTATGTTATTTTAATTGGTATTGTTGCCCGAATATTTAGTATACCAAAATGAAAATGAAAAATGACAACTTTCATTTTCGTTTTGGTAAGAAATTTGGTTGCCGAAAGTTGGAACAAAATGAAAATCTTCAATTTCGATGAATATTCTGGTGTTTAATGAATGTTGAATTAGTGTACAAGCAAAGAAAATTTTTGTCTGTAAATTATCTTGTTTTTTTTTTATCACTAAAATAACTACATAACCCTGAAATTTTGNACAAGCAAAGAAAATTTTTGTCTGTAAATTATCTTGTTTTTTTTTTATCACTAAAATAACTACATAACCCTGAAATGTACGTAAATATAGGCAAGGAAATATGTGGTAATACTACTGTCCTCCATTTTTTTTGGTTTGGTTTTACAACAAATTAGTTACAATCAATAAGTTGTGATACCCCCTATTGCTATGGTTTATAAGTAGGTATTGAATCTGCTCTCGGCGTGAGGCGCCAGCACTTGATGCTAGCCCTCAGTGTTAGGGCGTAGAANTAATACTACTGTCCTCCATTTTTTTTGGTTTGGTTTTACAACAAATTAGTTACAATCAATAAGTTGTGATACCCCCCTATTGCTATGGTTTATAAGTAGGTATTGAATCTGCTCTCGGCGTGAGGCGCCAGCACTTGATGCTAGCCCTCAGTGTTAGGGCGTAGAAATACGTCGACACTATTGTCTCTAGGTCCAATTTACCAATAAGTTCACCTTGTTTTCAGGTTACCATAAGTCAGTTTTTATTAATGCTTAACAGGGTCACTTCTACATGTACACACGAGACAACCCTCCCCTTCCCTTTTTCTACGTAGGCTACGTATTGCTAGACGCGGCGATTCGCGCCGTGGGGGAGCAAGGTTCATCGCACCTCCGGTATGTTTCTACTTAGCTTGTCTCGAGGCGATGGTTCATCTCCCAGTTGGCGACCTGGGACTGCTCCGGCACTTGGTGGGCGTCTCTACGTCTGGTCTCGAAACTCCTCCTCTCGGGACCACTCAGCACTCTTCGTTTGACGACGGCCGGCTGCCGTTGGCGTCTTCTCCCGGATCCGCTCCGCGCTCCTCGATTCCCGTCGGCTGACTGCCGTTTTTCTCTGACTCTTCCCGCCGCACGTCCCGCTTCATGGCCTCCGACTGAGGTTGACGTCGTGATGCATTCTCGCGAACTCGTTCCTCCTGACTTCGTTCCGCCCTTCTCGCTCGACGACCTCTGACTGACTGATCGATCCTCGCTTCGTTTCGTCCGGCTCCGATCCGGACGCCTCGCTTCAGGTCCTCCGACTGACTGCCTCGTTTCTCCCTCCTCCTCTCGTTTTTGTAGGCTCGATCGCCATATTCAACTTGCACCATCTCTGCACGTGGCCGGGGTGCTTGCCGCGTCCCCCTGAGTCGTAAAACACGTGTGCGGCACTCCGGCGCACCTGGGTGGGTCCGGCGTTGTCCCTCGATTCTGGTCTAGAAGTTTAAGGGCTTCGTCCCGCACGTGCTGGAACGCTTGGGTGGCCTCTTGGTTCTGCGCACGTGTTCCGTCCGCTGTCCCCGGATATCGTGTGGCTATTATTCCCCGTCCGCTCGCCAAAAGCTCTCATGGTTTATTGCGGTCGTCCGCCTGTGAGTTTCGCCAGAGCGCGTCTTATGACGAATAAAAACNGCCAAAAGCTCTCATGGTTTATTGCGGTCGTCCGCCTGTGAGTTTCGCCAGAGCGCGTCTTATGACGAATAAAAATATAGGTACGCAGAATGCGTCAGTTGCTTAAGTGTTATGAAATTCGCTAAACTTTCATTAAGACTAAGCTCTTATGTATTTTTTTTTTTTTTTTTCAATCTTGTTTCACTTTCACAAAAGTTCATTGCATATTTTTCTTTTCATTTCGTAAAAAAAAAGTTGCATTTGCACAACTGTATTAATTGGTTTGTGTGATGTGTTTGTGAATGTGATTTTAAAAATTAGGTGTTTTTTGTAATTCATGAATTTATTTGAAAGTACTTGTGTTTCTACAAAAGTAATTTATGAGTTTTCTGGCAATATAGTGTTGGAAGTTCGAGTTGGCTCGATGAGTTCCATTCAATGCAACCTGCAGCTGACATCACATTTCTAGTAATATTTATAGTTTAATTTCATATTTGCTCAATTACTTCTTGCATATCAGCATCATTTCAGCTTTTATTTCCTTATGGTTAAGTCTGTGCATTTATTAACCTAAATGTTTATACTTATGTTCTCTGTTCTCGATGGATATAAAGTGGAACTCTATGAATAGTATTACGGGGACTGACAAAAAGTTTCCATATATTGAGACGTACAATGGATGTGGACTTGACGAGTATATCAACAAAAACTTTTAGTCCATTCAGGTATTCTTAGAATGTTTGGAAACAACCCTTTAAAAATTACCCTAGGAGTAACATGTCAACTTGGTTTTAAATAACTTTTATACCACAAATATATAACACTGTGATTAACTCATAAACTGCCAACACCACACTCACAGACCCCTGAGAACTATTGGAATATGATATCTTTATAGCACAATCTTTGCAAAACGAAGACAAGAAAAAAGGCACACTAAATAATGAGTTCCTGGAGGGAATCTTTAGTGTAATTTAAACCCTTATTTCTCACGAACCATTAATCTGATTTTAATGATTGATTCATCATTGGATTCCCCTATAAATTCTCTATGATATGATATTTGGATGTATCCGATTAAAAGAGAAAATTTTAAGAGAAATCAGAAAATGCCAAATTTGCCTGCGGAAAAAATTTTTTGGCCTGGAAAACTGTTTTCTGAAATCAATGTTGGTATCAAACTGTTCAGAGCGGAATTTCTTATAACCTCTTATAGTCCATAATTCGGCATTGTAATTTACTGTCGGAATAACATTATATAACATACCTAACTTAGAAACTTCTAACACCACACTCACCAGACATATTTTAATCGAAAGAGCACCCCCGAAAACTATAGGAATAGGCTATATTTATTGCACAATGTTGGCAAAATGAAGACGAGACAAAAGGAAAACTAAATATTAAGTTCCTGGACGGAATCTTTATTGAATTTAAACTCTCATTTCTCGCGAACCATTTATCAGATTTTAATGATTGATGTATCGTTGGATTTTCCTTTAAGTTCTCTACAATATGAGATCCAAACGGATCTGATTAAGAGAGAAGGTTATATGAGAAATCGAAAAAAGGCAAAAATGAACTAAGGCGTCATACCTAACTCATAAACAGCTAACACAACACTCACCAGACACATTTCAATCAAAGGAACACCTGCGAAATTTATAAAAATATGCTATCTTTATTGCATAGTATAGAAANCACCAGACACATTTCAATCAAAGGAACACCTGCGAAATTTATAAAAATATGCTATCTTTATTGCATAGTATAGAAGAGAGAGAGAGAGAGAGAGAGAGAGAGAGAGAGAGAGAGAGAGAGAGGGAGAGAGAGAAAAAAAAAGGAAAACTAAATAGTGTGGTTTTCCCTGAGGAAATCTTCAGTGAACTTTAAACCCACATTTCTCGCAAACTATTTATCCGAATTTGATGATTGACAAATCGTTGGATTCCCCTTAAATCTTCTATAATAATAAATATAAATGGGTCAGATTAACAAAGAAAGTTATAGGAAAAATCGAAAAATTCCAAAAATGAACCAAGAGGTCATAAGTAACTCAGGAACTGTTAACACCTCACTCACCTGGAACAATTTCAATCGAAAGAGCACCCCCGAAAACTAAAGTAAAATGATTTCCTGGAGAGAATCTTTATACCCTCATTTCTCGCAAACTATTTATCAGATTTTAATGATCAACGTAATACACAGTATTACATTCCTAATAGATACTTAATGTTTCCTAAATAAATGTGTGAATAATGGAATACAGTACATTCAAATTTTTGCAGTGCATTGGAAATGTATTTGTACTGTTGCATCGACATGCCGCGAGTGTGTTTTTATAGCAAGACGCTGTACGTATACGAGACAAGTTGTGGCTGTTAGCTCACGGCTTGTGTGTTGTTGCGTGTGTGGAGACTGATGGTGGTGCTGTATGTTGGCTGCAGTGAGAATGGAGGAGGAGTTCNGCGTGTGTGGAGACTGATGGTGGTGCTGTATGTTGGCTGCAGTGAGAATGGAGGAGGAGTTCCGTCGCCTGAAGGAGGCCCGCCTCTGCAAGGTGTGCATGGACGAGGAAGTGTCGGTGGTGTTCCTCCCGTGCGGACACCTTGTCAGCTGCACGACTTGCGCACCCAGCATGCGCGACTGCCCCATGTGCCGTCAGCCCATCCGTGCCACCGTCCGCACGTTCCACGACTGACGTGTGCTGCATCTCATCTGTGCCTCGTTTGTGAAATGGGAAAGTACATCATTTAGGTACTCGTGACAGAATTAAATGCAGAAACTTCTGTCTTCCAAGTTTGTTGGACCACTCTATCATCAAAATGAAGCAGTGTTCCAGTGTAAACCTGGAAACTACTGTTTGAGGATGATTCTCTCTAGAAGTCATTAAGAATAGCTGCTGTGCAGTTTACAGTAATTATTTATGATTAGTAGCACTNCTGCTGTATGAGGATGATTCTCTCTAGAAGTCATTAAGAATAGCTGCTGTGCAGTTTACAGTAATTATTTATGATTAGTAGCACTTCTACATTTATATCAGAAGCGTAATCAGATGCGCAACTTACAGACTAACCAAACCTATATGCAGGTGTAAAGATGATGTGCCAGTGGCTGTCCCAGAGATACCATCTCGGAAGCTTGTTGGAAGCCGCTTTGTTTACCTTGGCCTCGGAGGTAGACCGTTAATTTCGTGGTTTCCCACATTCGATGTCATTTTCATGCATTACGATAGTGGCTCTTAGTTTGCCAGAATATTTGTTGTAATGCAAAAATGCACAAAAATTAAAAAAGTAATTTTCTGCAGATCTGGTTTTTGGTCAGTTTTGTCAAAGTAAGGAAATATAGTCCTTTTTAAAATTTGGGCAATACAATTTGAAAATTTTAACTTTAAAACACAAGTTGCGGGTAAGTTTTAAACCAAAACATCTGATTAAATACGCACGTGTGTATGTGATGTGTGTGTATGCATGCGTGTGTTTTTATAGTAAATATAAAAATATTAGTACATATTACAAAGCAGTGGAAATTTCAGTGAGAGATAAGTCCCAACGCAGAACCATTTCCTGCCAGCAGAACGGTGAGAACTGGTTGGCTTGGGTGCATGTCTAGTGCATACCAGTGTATTGATAGTCGAAATTTTATATTCAGGTGACAGACACAGTGGCTTGTGATGCAACTAGGGAATATCCAACTGAGACAATATCATTTTTTATACAAGTTCCATTGTAAAATCAAATATAAACAGGTGTCCGTATGAGTGGCTAAATCATGTGAATTTGAGTGTTCTTTTGGCACTTGCAAGCCATTTGTAACAGAACATCAGTCTACACCAGTCTTAGCCTGTGCGTGATACGTGCCGTCTCATCTGTCTGTGAAGTGTTGTGTGACTCTGCATATTTGGTTGTAAAAAGCCACTAGAAATGTTTTTTAATGCCAGGATCTTTTTTTTACAACTTTGTGAAATACTCTAGTTAGTCACATACTACTAGTCACATCAGTCGGTAGACTTTATATGAAAGATGGGTTTCACCAAATTGAAAATATACTGTAAAATCATAGTGTAAAGAACAGTAAGGTTTCGTTTAACCAAAACCCGATCAAACGAATGTCCGGCTAATCCAGTGTTGCTTAAAAATTTCAATACGCAAACTTTAAGCTTTCATGTGTAAACATGCTTATTACATAAACCTATATTTGTAAAATAAATTGTTCTAGAAATGTAAAAACTTTTTTCCTAACTTCACACTTCTACGTTATTGTTTTCCTTTCAAAACGATGTTGTAGTACAGTATTCCAGACTAACCAAATTTTTATTTAACCGAATGACTCCTTGTCCCAGTAAGTTCGGTGAGACGAGACTCTAATGTACTTAACTTTAAAGTAGAGATCTGCGAGCCTGGAATTTTCAGTTCGAGCCGAGCCCGTGCAAGTCTACTGAACAATTCCCGAGCTCAGAGCTAAAGATCTTTTATTGCAGGCAAAAAAATAAGTTTTATAATAAATGTAATATTAGTGTTTTGAAGGTAATCAGTGTTGATATCTGCAGATCTGAAGAGTAATTTCAACAGAACAGGCCTACCTTTCAAAATATTGTTTCATTTGTGAGTAAATAAACCTGCCTGTTTTTGTGAAAATGTTTCCATGAATTCTTTAGTTTTGGTAAAATAACTTTGGTATGTTTTTCAATATTTTTCTTTAAATGTATGCAATTTTTAAAGTGCAATACAATATCACAAACGATAAAGTACGTGTACAATTTATTTTTGTCTAGTAAAATATTAAAATAAAGTTCTTGATTTTAAGTAAATATGTTATTTTATTGGCTGAAATTTGTTGGTTTGATAAAAAAAATACTTAAAATTCACAGAATACGGTACATGTGTGTGCGAATATTAAAAACCGATTGGCATGAATGTATAAAATAAAAGTAATGCCATGCATCACTGGCATAATTCCCACACAGAATATAAGGCTGTCTCCCAACTTGAAAGTATGCTCACTCTCACTATCCACTCTCACTCTCTCGCACTCTCTGGCTCACTATCAAATTGAGACTTGTGCCCTCTGTAAGCCGTCTGTATTATGTTTCCNCTCACTCTCTCGCACTCTCTGGCTCACTATCAAATTGAGACTTGTGCCCTCTGTAAGCCGTCTGTATTATGTTTCCGACGGGAAAGGTGAGAAATAGTAAAAACAAAACTTTATTATCCTTTCCAATTCTTTAAACAAATTAACAATGTTTTTTGAAATTACAGATTATTTTGATTTCATATGTATTTTTGAGTGGTTAAAATAAAATCTTAACTATTATATCCAAAGCAGAGTATTTAATAATATCCGCACACCTAACTTGAACATAATCACATCACNCTCACTCTCTCGCACTCTCTGGCTCACTATCAAATTGAGACTTGTGCCCTCTGTAAGCCGTCTGTATTATGTTTCTGACGGGAAAGGTGAGAAATAGTAAATAACAAAACTATATTATCCTTTCCAATTCTTTAAACAAATTAACAATGTTTTTTGAAATGACAGATTATTTTGATTTCATGTGTATTTTTGAGTGGTTAAAATCTTAACTATTATATCCAAAGCAGAGTATTTAATAATATCCGCACACCTAACTTGAACATAATCACATCACNTAAAATCTTAACTATTATATCCAAAGCAGAGTATTTAATAATATCCGCACACCTAACTTGAACATAATCACATCACAATTCTGTATGTTCCGTATCATACGGAATGTTGTTGATATTACACATTTCACAATCGTAATGATTACGTCAAGTCAATCAAATATTTCTAACACTGCTGTAAAAACAAAAAAATGTGTGTGTTTATTCGAGGTTAGACTTTAAAACAACATGGCTGCCACAGACGGTGGAAGAATGATCAGTGAGTGAACACCCGTTTTTCACTCTCCTTTGCGCTGTCTCTCCTATCGAGTTGGGACGGCAGAGGAGACACTGCGACATCAAAAGTAGGCGAGAGAGTGCTCTCTCCGCGAATTGCGACACAGAGTAATTTTAAAAATGCAATCATGAAAAGAACTAGTCTAAAAATTACAGTAAAAAATTTTTGGAGGGTGCCACATTTTGCATTAGCTCAAAAGTTTACTGCAAAATCTTAAAGACCCTGTAATTTATTAGAATTTATTTACGCTGCTTTGTGTACATAATTCGTAGGTTATAAGAGCATTAAAGAAGATTCTACTAAATAACTTTATTTTTACTCACATGTTGGTGTTTGTAAATTCTCCCTTGGTAACATACATTGCCTTATCAAGAACTTGATAATCAAGTTAAAATCAACATGTTTTTCGGTAACCGTTATAAATATTTTATATCTCTTTCGATACTATCGAGTGTCATTCCTACTAGCGATCGATTCAACCCAAACTTTTGTAATCAATTGCTCGAACCAACTACGTTTTTACTATTTCACATGTGAATCTTACACAATTATTTTGTGTTTTTGCGATTTCAATTAGTAAAAGAAAATGTCTTGACTNACTATTTCACATGTGAATCTTACACAATTATTTTGTGTTTTTGCGATTTCAATTAGTAAAAGAAAATGTCTTGACATTGTGCCTCGTGAAAAACAAATGTCCCTATGAATGATATTTTTCTAACAAACTATTTCGTCGCCCATTGGCCTGTGCTGCTTTGGCCGATTTGTGATCCTTTTTTATGCTAATTTTGATGGGAATTTGTGTTTATATATGCGGTTCCGAGGAATAATTTTAACCGTAACACCTCTACCTTTTAAAAATTGTTTTTGTGAATGAATAACGTCTTCTTCTCTAGCAAACATTATCTGCCTTGTCAGGTGCGGCATGTTAAGTAGATTTGTGGGCCAGTTTTAGGCTAATTTTGCTGTTATCCCGCATTCATATCTACATTTCTGAGGTATCCTTTTACGGGAACATGCCCAACTTTTAAATATCTGGTTTCATAATAAGATATGTGTAGTTTTATTTCGTTAATAAAACTGCCTCATCAGTTGCCGACTGGATATCCTAACGTTGATATAGAAGCTTGGAATTTTCTGAGCCTGACAAATATTTAGAACCGAGCTCGAGTTGCAAGCAGGTATTCGGCTCGAGCTGGATTTCTCGAATACTTGCAGACCTCTACTTTAAAAGTACTTCTTTCAAATCACTGCCACATGTGGTATCACTAAATACTTGTTCAGTATAGAGTATTGTTTCAGTATCAAGTTTAACATTTTAAATCCCTTTGTGTGCTTTGTATTGAGATTCTACTGTACCTGTGCACCTGATAAAAACTTATTTTGAGTATAGTAATTGCAAATTATGAATATACTGCATTTGCAAGTGAACATTGTTACCACAAACCCTTGAAATTTGTTGTGGTCACTTTTTCACGAAGTGGTAGGTAACTTAACTTAAGTACAAGTCATGTTCTCATTTCCGTGTGGATGGGAGACTGCGAGGGAATTGAGGCTGGTTCCAAGGGTGCATACAGTAGTCAATAGTAGTGAATGCATCAACATTTTAATAATTTGATAACGGCAGTGTGGTGCTTATGTCAAACTGTTCATATTATCAGACTATTCAAGCAGGAGACTACGCATGTTCCCAGTTATGAGTGGTTGCCAAATGTTTTATCATGCTGGTGTTTCTGGGCTGTGGGCGGCATCCATTTTTGTAGTGGTGTAGGCTGTTTCTGCACTGCGGTGGAAAAACCTTTGTTAAAATTGTTCAGGAAACCTTTATTCCAACTACAGCGGGTCTTCCGAGAAGGATAGTGGATTGTTGTGGAATACGGTAGTTGAGAAGCTATGTTTTATTCTAGTCTCTCCAGTGCCATGCTGTCTGATAGCTTTGTGTTGAGTAGGTTTTAGGGAAACAGATTAGTGTGCGCATACCTGAAATAATAGAATAGTGTTGAAAACTGTGTAAGTGTAACCGACCAAAAACACAAGGATATTGAAATTAATCTATTTTCTTAAGATGTGAGTAGGTACCAGCAGTAAGCACACACTTGTAAAATGTTTTATATTATATTNCACCTGAAATAATAGAATAGTGTTGAAAACTGTGCAAGTGTAACCGATCAAAAACACAAGGATATTGAAACTAATCTATTTTCTTAAGATGTGAGTGTACCAGCAGTGAGCACACACTTGTAAAATGTTTTATATTATATTTGTGCAGGGTTGCATTTTCTTGCCAGCCTTCATCAGCTTTGATGTGCATGGGGTTTCCTGTAGATGCAGAAAAAGTGCCTTCAATTAGCAAATTATTGTGATTACATGAAAACTGTCTTTCACGTGACAAAGTCTAGTACTTGTCGGCNTAAGTCTAGTACTTGTCGGCAGGCGCACACACGAGGAAGGACGACACATTTCTCATGCGGTTGCGTGATCACAACGTTTTGCTGGCTGGACCAGCTTCATCACCGCGCGATGNAAAGTCTAGTACTTGTCGGCGGGCGAACACACAAAGAAGGACGACACATTTCTCATGCGGTTGCGTGATCACAACGTTTTGCTGGCTGGACCAGCTTCATCACCGCGCGATGAAGCTGGCCTAGCCAGCGCAACGTGGCGATCGTGCAACCGCGTGGGAAATGTGTCGTCCTTCTTTGTGTGTGCGCCTGCCGACAAGTACTGGACCGCCAGCACTTGAATTCCTGTCCTTTTATATCTGTTTGGTAGCCTAGCAGCCTATTGTAACCTTAACTTTCATGTGACTGTAAGTAATGTTGCAGTAATCGAGTTTGTACTTTGTTTAGCAACAACATCAGTATGTTGTTTCTGTACTGCTAAACAAAATTCATGTATTGTAAACTGTGTACGTACCTAGGTGTAATGTTGTCATTGATTAGAGATTTTAAGAAGAAAATATTCAGAAAACATGACTACAGTATTGTCGTTTAACAGTTTACTTGACCATATAACTCACAAACTATAAATGTGTATGCTGGGGCATATGTACGTAATGTGTATTTGAACAACTGTGCTGTAGTGTACACGTGTGTTTGTGTGACTTCACCTACAATACACCCCTAATTTTATGACCACAGATTTTGCAACAGTAGCAGTTTTATTACAATTATAAATATAACTGCAAAAAGTTGGAATTAAAATTAATTTTTTAAAAACTGTGTTTTATTAGCATGCAACAAAAACTTAATGATATTTTTCACCCCTGTCAATCTGTAAAAAAAACTGTGAAAATTAGGGATGGGTGGAATAACAAAAAATATCGGTTCCGGT
>NQII01001673.1:400506-454805 GCA_002778355.1 Clitarchus hookeri
TTTTTTTTTTTTTTTTTTTTTTTTATACATTAATAGGTGGTGATTGTGATTTGTTTGGAAAATACTTTAATTAAATAACTCGTGGCACTAAAAGCCAGAACATTGTGGCTTGGCTTTCACCTATGGTCATTCAAAGAATGTCAACAACTCCAGAGGGCGACCTGCTTCCTTTTTTTTCTTCTTTTATGCAGTGACCTGCTAGTTTTTTTGTTGTGTTGGAATGCCACAACTTAAAAAAAAAACCTTCCCTTCTCCAGCCCCCTTGCCAAGGCCATTATTCTCTGCCTTACTTGGAAACAAAGAAGGGGTGGAGAAATGTATCGATCGGCTAGCAGTGTTGCGTACAGGGGCGGGCTGAGTGATAAAGACAGAGAAAGGAGAGGACAGTTTTCATGTATGGCGCGCAGCGCCCCCCAGAATTTTTTTCCTTTATTTTTGGGGAAAAGGGAGCGCTATACAGGAGGTAGTTATTTTTGTAAGAACAGAGTTTTGCGGTAAATTTATTGCTGTGTAGAAACGAGAACCGAGTAGTTTTTGTTAACCTAAAACCGGTTCTGAGTCAAACCTCAAGAACCGGTGTAAATTGGAACCGAAGAACCGAAACGACCCATCCCTAGTGAAAATCCATGAGACCTTTGAGTGGGCCATGCGTGGTGCAGGTGCTTGGTAAGTTAGGATGTGCACTTGACTCATGACGACGTAAAGAGCGTTGTCGTGAGCGCTCCTCTCTTCCTGCTGCGCACTTGTATTATTGCATAGCTACGCTCAATGCTGAATGCATTGCAACAAGTGTTGGCCACCCCTGATTTTACGAGTACGGAATTTACGAGGGTAGTGACTTTTAAGTCATTCTCAGGAGCTGCTTTTGAAAAAAAAACGGCTAAGTCATAATCATTATGAAAATCTAAATGTATTATTTTTCAATAGCTTTTCTTGTACACTTGCTTCTCGCTTCACAGTTCACTCTTTATGTTAGGAACGTCACATGCGGGAGATCATCCATTCAAAACGTTTGTTTGAATTGAAAGACGTCTATCTTTCAAAGTTATTAAAAATTTGTGATTTTGGATACAGAGTCAAATAAATGCGGTTATCAAGATTTGTTTCTTTATGACTATCGTGAATGAATAATTGAAAAATATCCTCTGGTTTTTCTCTTACCAAATGAAGCTGGGTGCTTTCTCATTACGTGACAACAAAAGGGTATCATATACGCTCTTCCTGGGTATTAGTTTATTCAGAAGACATGTGTCTATAATAAAATCAATTAATATTTCACTAACAAATCGTTTCTGCAAGAAGCTACTGAAAATGGACCGCGCTTGGTAGAACTTACATGGCACGTGATATTTTAACATTTATGACAAGAGAAGTACAGTACATGTCTGGGGTATTATTTATTTGAAAGATTCCTGAATATTGGATTGAATAAATGTGTAATTTAAAAACCATGTTACCAGACGTGATTAAACTTGGACTCAAAACATCTGGTAAAACTTCATGCAGTTTTATGTTTTTAACATTTTTTGTAAAAAGGACAGATTAAGTATACTCTTTTTGATTGTTGTTATATTCAGACTGTGTCTGTATATTTAATTAAGTCAATATTTAACTAACAGAATTCCTGTTTGTTTTGTGCCAGAGACGATTGAAGACAAACTTTATGTGAAAAATGCCAGTTTCAATCGCACTGCCAGTATGTCCAACTCACACACCCCTGCCGCTCGCTGGAGCCCCTGCAGGGGTGCCACCCTATAGCCGTCTGCCACTTACGTAACCACCTCGCCAGCCTGCTGGCTGCGCGTCACGCCGCCGGTCCGGGCTTTGTTCCCAGCTGCCTTGCGGCACACCTTACGTGAGCTGACGAGGCGGGGGAGGGTTGTTGCCCATCTTAGGACACGGTGTAACCAACCCGGGCACAACACCGCTTATGATTGTCACCATTGGCACACTTTCACTTAAACCACACACTCATGAGTGCTCTTGTGACCTTTTGTACCTTCAAAGTCATCAACGTAACTTGGCCGACACCGTGCCAAGTCGAACACAACCAAAACCGCGACAGGAAGTGTCGGCGAGAACTGAACACACCTGCCTCGTCATAGACTACGCGTCTCAAGTGACCTTATTCGCGTTAAGAGCCACATCAGCTGTTCTCCTTGAAAAGTCTCGTCAGGCATTCTCTGGTCATATCAGGTTTTCATTCCAGCACTATTAATTTTTAGGTGCCTCCGGACAAACTAATGAATGTCGCTTAACTTTTGACGTAGTTTAACGTCATATTCTGGGGCGACTGCTTCTTCTTCCATTGGACGTCCTAACAGCAGGTCACCGGGGAGCGGAGCTCTCGCCCAAACAGTATCCTTTAAAGTGTTACCCTTGTAGACTCGTGGGCCACCAAATGATATGGCAGGAGAAATAAGGGTACCTTGGAGTCCCAATCATTCTGGTTGTATTCTAAGAAGATCGCCAGATACTATTCAAGGGTACGTTTTAGCCTCTCGACCATCCCATCCGACTGAGGGTGTAATGCTGTGGTATGAGCCCTCTTCATTCCTAAAATCCTCATTACCCCGTGGAAAAGAGTTGCTTCAAAATTTCGTCCTTGATCAGAATGAAGTTCAAGTGACACTCCAAACCTGGAGAAAACATGCTCTACAAGTGCATCGCTACCGTACCAGTCTCTTCGTTTGGAACTGGTATGACCTCGAGTAGCTTCGTGAAATAGTCTTGTGCTACCAGTAGGTACCAATTTCCCATCACTGTGGTTGGTAGTGCTCCAAGAATGTCCACTGCCATCCTCTCGAATGGGGCCCCAACATTGTATTTCTGAAGGGGGCCTCGCCCCTTAACTCTAGGACCCTTCCTCGCGGTACATGCATCAAACAGACGGCACCACTTCTTGACATCCTCCTGACAATGCAGCCAATAGAATCTCATTCTAACTCTGTCAAGGATATTAAATGTATATGCTTCAAAAGCTAACCTACAGCTGAAAACAAATTTAAAAATAAATAAGATAATAAAAATGCTTTATATAAAAAGGGTTGAATAATCACTTTAGTTTACATGATAGGACTCCAGCTTAAGTGCCATACTAGAACCTCAGAGGTGCAGCTACGTCATTACTGTGCTCTCAGATACGAAATAAATATTATGTATAAAGAGGGAGTAGTTCTATGACAAAATTCAACATGATGAATATGAATCTTTNGTAGTTCTATGACAAAATGCAACATGATGAATATGAATCTTTATGTAAGCGCTTTTTGTTATTGTTTTTTTAGTGCACTCAAATTAAAATACAAAAAAATAAATATTTCACGTATAAGTAAATCAAGATATTAATTTCAGATTTATTTAAAAATTAACGTGTTCTACAGTTCTGGTTAAGGCTTAAAATTGTACTCATTTATGTCGATATCTCATAGTTTTCCCTGTATTCACCTCCAGAAGCCAAATTTAAAAAAGTAAGATAGAGTGATCCTGGTGGCCGAAACTGATACATTTACACTTATCCAATGCCCAAGGTGAAATTTGTTGTGGTATTCTACAACTGACTGAGCGAAACGTGTAGGTGTCCTATCATTTAAGAAATTACGATCTCATATTGAGAAAGGAGCACACTTACAGAACCCAGAAAATGAAATTTACAGCGAGCAGTACAGAAATATTAGTACCCAATATGAATGTAACAATAAAAAATTTATCGGTCATACCATACCACCCACTTATTAAGAAATTGTGCCTAAATTGGAATTCAAAGTAACGTAACCAAAGAAATTTAGTCTGCAGTTAGGTAAAAAATGTGCGATGTATTTATTTGCCTTTTGTTTAATATTTATGTCGTTGTCCATTATTTCCAGCAGTTTAATTATGCCAAGACAATGAATATTCAACTGTCCTGCCATTCGTTTGGAGATTCTCCTGGGGGTTTCTTTGTAGTTGGGAACTAAGTCATTTCATTACGTTCTTCACTAATAACTTTTTTAATTATAAAACAATGATTTCTACAAAGTAAATTCTGGTTTAATACGTACAGTTACACCTGACAGTTGAACGTTTTTCATAAGACTGTATTTACAAATAATACCACTTTACACATTTACAAATTTTATGGTGCAGTAAATAAATTTGACTTCTTAAAAATTTCTGGGAGAAATCCTAGATGTTTTGTCACGTCTTACGAACATCTGTACTGTAATAAATTGGATAATAAGAAATCCAAAACTCACCACCCCAAATTTGAGTTGAGTTGAGAGATTTGGTCGGCTCTTAACGAGTTCTAGCGAGCCGATTAGGGTGAAATACGGTGACAATGGGGGAGGGGAAAAAAGAGATACCCGAGAAAACCCACTGACTTGCGGCATCGTCCGGCACGATTACCACTCGGCGAAAATACGAAGTGACCCGGCCAGGGATAGAACTCGGTTCTCCTGAGTGGGAGGCGAGCAGACTAGTCGCTCAGCCACCGCGGCCCCACCACGGTATGCAAAGAGAAACATAGAGACCAACCAGACGTGATATGGAGTGCGCATACCAAATGCGCTGTAATTATCTGTGTCGCAACACAGAACAGAAGTTTTTCCACTATAAGTGTGAAAACCTTGATTCTTTACTTTAGGTGAGTACGAGCACAATGTTTACACGAATAAGAGCCTTATGTTTAAGTACACTTTCAACCAAGGTATAATACAANTCAGCCACCGCGGCCCCACCACGGTATGCAAAGAGAAACATAGAGACCAACCAGACGTGTTATGGAGTAAAGTGCTCATACCGAATACGCTGTAATTATCTGTGTCGCAACACAGAACGGAAGTTTTTCCACTATAAGTGTCAAAACCTTGATTCTTTACTTAAGGTGAGTACGAGCACAATGTTTACACGAATAAGAGCCTTATGTTTAAGTACACTTTCAACCAAGGTATAATACAANAGGTGAGTACGAGCACAATGTTTACACGAATAAGAGCCTTATGTTTAAGTACACTTTCAACCAAGGTATAATACAACTGCAACATAATCTAACCAAGCAATTATTTTTAAAGGTCGGGTTTGTTGTAACATCAAAACTAAACCAAAGGCACATTACTGCTTGTACTCAACTCGTGGATCTGACAGTTCTTACGGCAATTCATGAGCTAATGACAAGGAGAAGCGTACAATAAGAAAATCGGTCTACTATAACTTTAGTCTACGATGTAAACCGTCAATAATTACACGTTGCAATGAAATAAAATTGAAAAATTGTGTTGTAGTGCCAATGTTGCCGCGAGGTTAATTTTGGAACGCTTGCTTGATTTGATCGCTGTTCGCGGACGTTCTTTCACACTTATTATATCAAACCTTTGAAAAACTACCCTATGAACGACGTGATTGGTTGTCTCTCAAGCGTATGACCCAGATATCACACGCGTTGTATACTTGTGTCAGTATATAAGTAGTCCTTTTTTGTTAAACTGGAATTTTACTTATAAATTATTAAATTGATTAACGATAATATTTACTATGTATTTAATATGAATAAAAGCAGTGAGATATAGTTCTTATGCAAAATACAATTATGAAGAGTGCGCACGAATGTGGTGCGTTTCCTCTTTGATATAATTTTCTAGACAAGGTTAAGCTTTGTTTACAAGAGGTGGAGGAATATCCTGGAAGAAGAACTGAAGCAGAGCTTCGGCAAAGTTGGAAATAACCGTGAATTTACAATATTTATTATTTTAATAATAAGACATAAGAAAAAATGCACCTTAAGATAGAATTGATGTGTTGTAGCAGTTTGTGCTTTCTTGAAATTCTAAGAATTGCAACCCATAAATCACAAGATCCAAACACGTAACTGACCAGCATGTCATACTCTCCACTTCCAGCCATACCCATCATCCAGCAATTATCACAAATCNGCATCACAAATCTATCACCGTTTTTACGCTCGGATAACTATCACCTCACTTGAAAAATCGATGGTTTTCAGTAAAATACGATGAATAGAAATATTTTGATTCAATGCGCCATTTTATCGATGAGTTTGCACAGTGTTATGAATCATATCCAGTAGCATCCATAACCTCACATCGGAGGCGGGCAGTGCTCACAAGAGGATGCATCTAACCAAATTACATCGTTGATATAAGAGATCTCCGGTCTCAAAACATGAACAGCTGTAATTATACAATTTAGCCTATCTCGCCATCATCAAAACCTCTATCACAATATGATATTAGTCATTATTTTCAAGAAAATAAAATTAATTGCCGACTCACCAACCGAACCAGACCTCGTGAAAGTCACTTCCGAGGTACAGCATAAATACAGAACCAACGCTTCCCAAGAAATATGGTTCGCTTCTATGAGAACACGCGCTGGTAGTATCCAGCTTGGCCTTCAAACCTCTCCGTGTAACTTGATTACAAGTAGGGGCCGACACCCCGTCTCCTCCCGCCCCATTATTACTTCATACGCCTTCAAACCAACCAACCTCACCAATAACCACATCACACCACGAAATATCCCTTACGTGCAAATTACGATGAAGAATAGCGCCCTGCCTGTCTGCATCGCTTTATAAATACGCCTCCAAGCCCGAATATAAACAGTTGTAACGAAATACGTCTAGCTGCAAAAGGGACAATATTTTTAATGGTATGTAAATACAATACAGCCTAGTTTAAGAGTAGAAGGAAGCAAATAATATAGCTAAATAAGGTGTTGTAAGGTGTTATAAGGTGTTATAAGGTGTTGTAGTGATATCCTAATCACAGTGTTATGTTCAGTTTGAATCTATTCGTGTACTTTAAAAACGTTTTTAATTAGATGTGTCATATATTTAACTAAACAGCGATACGCAAAGTAAGAAGAGTTCTCTTACACATAGCCTTAATAAAATTCCAAATATATACGTGACTATGATAGAGGCATATAAATGTAAATTGGACAACTCTTTAATGGTGTAGATAATTAAAAGTGATGCCAAAAAAAGTTTCGTTATTATAAACCGTTGTCGTTGATGCCGCGAACTTCAAATGTTTTCCTAACCTAATATTCAAAACATAAGGTTCCAAATTTTGAATGTAATAATTTTATGCAAACTTCTCCAAACCGTTAAGTAAAAAAATTTTTTATAATCGAGGTAAATTGTTGGACTTGAAAATTAGACGCCGGCATTTATTTAAAACCTATCGTTGTAATATCCCTATTAAGATAATAACAAGAAGTCAGAATGGTGAAAAAAGAAGAAGGCATAAATACAATTCAAAGAAGCCATTAAAAAAAATGTTTAATATTATTTAAAAATTTTAAGCATGCATGCTGGCAAGCAACGTGATCATTATTTATCAGTAAACATTGATTTAATGTGTAACCTACCCCAGAACATGGAATTATCTAAGTAGTTACAACAGAGTAAATTTAAGGCTGTAGTATCCTTTAATGTTTAGGGCTACATAGAAACCGTAAGGATATAACGAATGAAAGTAGACTCAGTATTTAATAACTTGCTATTCTCTCTTACTAGTTTGCTGGACGTACTCCACAAGAAATGATCTTTTGTTTACAATCAGATGAAGACAATTCTGATGTTGCGAACAACGTTACTTCCGGACCTCGAAGTTCTGAGTCACATTCCATATAAGCAAGAGAATAGTGTGCCACATTTAGATATAAAACTGGACTAGTTTTGCTTTAAATCCACGCCTCGATTAGCAGCTGGAATAAAAGTAGAAACTGTAACATATCCACTTGAAAAAAATGTGTTTACTGTTGCGTGAAATATCATCGCTCTCTGTAGTTCCACTTCACTGCTTCCTAAACATTTCATCGTCGAGGAATGTTAGAGGAGTGTTTGTTATGCATGGCTTGAGCTGTCGTTCCGGAATACGATATCATCNCCATGGCTTAAGCTGTCATTCCGGAATACGATATAATCCTACCGAAACATTATTTTGGAGAATAAATTTAAACGAACTGATTGATTAAATTTGATGTACTTTACAGGCACATAAAACCTTTGCAAAATTCGCCTGCCTANCCATGTTCTTTACAGGCACATAAAACCTTTGCAAAATTCACCTGCCTAAGACATTGTGTCATCTTATGCTTTTTCAAAGCAATGATTTATTTTCTCTTGAAATTGTATAATTTACGCTGGTGCCATTCTGCAAAGTGAGAACTCAATGTACGCACATTGTGGTGGTAGTATTTGCAATATCCACGTCATTCTCCCTCATCAGCTCTCAGACGCTCGATGTTAAGAGTCACCCAAATCTCTCCACATAGTTTTATTATATTTTTTTTTATAATTATTTCTTTCTAGGCATTATCAACACCTATATTCTGTCTGCATTCATTCATACTAGTTATAAATGAAATATTGTTTAAAGATAAAATATAATTGGAACTTCAATTTAATCAAAAAAGTTTCCTTAAAGGCTAACAAAAGCATAACATTTTTAATGTTTAATGACAGAATGAGGATGCAACCAAACACGCCATATTTGGCGTTAATTTTCAAATATTTGATTAAAAAAATGTAATAAAACCGCAAATAGACTGTAATACGAGTTTATCGCAGTCATTTTTATGTATGAAACTTCCGGTACATTCTACTTAACATGGCATACGGACATGCCTTTACTTTTAATATGACACCATAAACTAATATGGTGAGCACTGACTGCACGATAGTTGTGTGCCTTGCACGTAAATGCGACCAGACATTCTATAAGTGTACCCAGCTCGCCCTTACCGCTCTAACGCTTCCAGGCCTCGTGCAAGTCGAGTGGAGAGGAGAAGTCTGGGCGGATCTTAACATAGAGGTCTTGAGAGCCAATCAGAGTGAAGCGAGGTGAGTATGGAGCAGCGCTGGAATGCAAGGGTGGGAAAAACGGGAATCCCCGAGAAAACCCGCCGACCAGCGGTATCGTCCGGCACGATTCCCACAAGTGGAAATCCGGGAGCGAAACCGCCGGTAATCTAACTTGGTTCGCCTAGGTGGGAAATTAGTAGTCTGTCCACTACACCACCGCGGACTCCTCGAGCAATCTAAATACTTCCAGCCAGACGGTACCCTTAAGTGGCGTCTGCTTGTGAAAACTCTAAGAAACCTTACAAGTATGTATACAAATTTAATTTATTCTCTGAAGTTTTTAGAGGCATAAATTGCTCAAAGAGACTTTTTTGGCATAATTTAAGGTTTGAAAAATGCAGTAAAGAATATTTGTTAGGTAGTATAGTATATCACACAATTTTTTAATCTATATCTTTGCGCCAGGAAATGTTGTAGTTGCCATGAAGAGTCCGTGCGAAACTTGAAGTTAAAAACCGAATGCCAGTTAAGAGGCTTTAGTTAAGAGACAATGCGGCATATGAAGTGCGTACCTGAGTGATCCTTAAGGAATCTATGCTTCTAGGTATCGAACTAGCTAAACACATATAGCCAGAAGCATACCTACTTAGTGTGGTAATGTCATTTTAGAGTGTTTTTTTTTTTTTGTAAAAATATGATTTTATAAGGTACTTTACGTCGTAAAAAAATACACTTTTTAGGAGATCTAGCGAACTGAACTTTTTTCAGTCTCCAATATTGAAAATAATACTAAACCAGAGAATACTTGTATTGTATAGACGATTGTCCTGTTTTGTACCGTATATTTTATGCCAGTTATACGATAGTGTCTCTGCTGATATTTCAAACATTTTTAAATATTAAATAATCCTAGTTTGCAGCTTATCTCGTGTGTAAACCGGTGGTCCATGCATCTGAAGGGAATACTAGTTTGGTCTTCATAGTAACTGCAGCGAACACTGTAAACATTACGTTAACTCAAGACATTTTCATTTAAAATTTTGAAATGTATTTCTTATTTAATCGATACAATCTGATCGCAGCACTGTCTGTAATAATTAAGTAACCCTAACTGCACTTTGTAGGCAAGTTATTACCAACTATGGAAGTAAGACACGTGAATTGCTTCAATTATCAAAAAACTTACAGTTAATTGCTTTTAAAATGCTTCTTAAAGACTTCAAATATTCAATAATATACCGCAAAAATTTCCAGATTTTAAAATCACTTTAAACCTATAAATGATACACAAAACTAAAATCATACAACTTTCTCACTATATATATATATATATATATAATTGTATACATATATAAACTAAGTGGCCAAATTATTATGGCCAACCCTCCAATACAATGTTGGACCACCTTTTGCCCTTAAGAGTCATCTTTACCTTGTTGACTAGCGTGTTTAGAAATCAGTGACTGGTTAAGAAGACAGACTCCCTTATGCTGTTATAGCACTAAGTGCGTTTGGTCTCGGGGCCAAGCTGGAGCAGCACGCATTAGCAACGGTTTGACGAGGGTTGGCAGGTCAACTACATGCTAGCCACATACTGAGATCTCGGGATTCAGACAATTTTTCTCTCTTCCAAGTGTTCACTGACAACACATCGCTTGAATGAATGTCTATGTAAAATCACGTCATACCTCACACAATTAAGTAATAATCACTTAATTAAGGCNGAAGGTAAAATATTAAGCATAATTTAAAATTAAGGCTGATTGTGCAATCAAAATGCAAATGTATGGTTAACATTTTCGAATATTTATGAACTAAAAAAATTCCCAACAAACTTGTGACTTAAAAAATTTTATTTAATTGACGGTACAGAACAAAAATGGTTTACCTAAGTTTTTTTTAACAAATTATATTTTTTATTCACAATATTTCAATACTCCTTCAAAATACAAGAACAGTGCAAATTCACGTTGTCAAATATGTACTTGAAAAATAAAATCATGGTCTTATGATTAATGGCTTTTGGCTTTATTTATTTAGGTTTATTGCATGAATGTTGTAATTTTTTTAAAGAGGCTTTATTGCAAAATACACTGTGTCTGCATAATTACAGATTACATATTATAGAACTTAAATTATGATACGTGCATTCATTTGACAAATTTCTGTTAACAGATTTACATTTTTTTTAAATATGTGGCTATTCATATACTTAATTATGTACACATACACTAAACATGTTTTTCCAAAACAACAAAAATATAATTTTTGTACGTATATAGAGATGTGTCTACTGTACACTTAAACTTGGGGAATCACAGCAGCATTTAACAATTACAAGTCACCAAAATATCAATATATCATATTTTAAGTTATACGTATGGACTATATAAAATGGTAAACGGTACACCACGTTTTTAAAACTACAATTTCTTATTGCTTACTAGTGATAGTTATGACAACAACGTAGGCCTCAATTTTTTTTTCATTGGCCTAGTATTTTTGAAAACTACCTTAGATTGTTTGAAGGAGAGCATTAAAACATTTGAATGGCTGTAAAAAGAGAAATTGTTTGCTCTTAAGTGATCATGTGCGTGGCGTTCTTCCACGAAGTGTTATTTCCTTTTATAGCTTGCTTTTTAAAGCCCTGCATAGTGTATACTGCCATTCCATTGCGTATCCTTATGGTTCAGCAACATAAACATCATCTTGAGATATTTTTAGATCAGATGTTTACAAGTCCATTGTATTTACTCAGTACATAAAAAACAACATTTAATATTAAACAACAACACATAATAACCAATTTTTAATAACTAAAAACAATAAGCGCTTTCAAGTGACGCACGTCATTTTATTCCTGTAGAAAGGTACAAAATTCTATCTCCTAGTGATACTCATAGTAATATTTGTGGACGTATCAAAATTCCCACGGAAATGTTGTATGCCGTATTTAACAAATGCCTTGAAAATGAATACAGTAACATTAATGCTAGGTACAAGCAAATAGCTACGCTGCCGTGAGAGTACGACTGAGGAAGTATGGCTCAACAGAAGGGATGGGAAATTTTACTGTGCCAGAAGGCGAACTACATTTTCTAATTGGAACTACTTTCCCTCTGTCACTGCCAATTTTACCGTGGATTTTGCGTCGGTGCTTACTGTACTTCAAAATGTTTGTTGTTACGGGGAATAATTTTTTAAGGATCGACACTTTGTCATGGAATCTTATAAAAGATTTGATCATATTCTTGTTTTAAAATGATATAAATATACATACAGTGACAAGCTGTACCTGCTCAAAAGTCTTCAAGAAATTTTGTNACTATGGCTCAACACTCAACAGAAGGGATGGGAAATTTTACTGTGGCAGAAGGCGAACTAAATTTCCTAATTGGAACTACTTTCCCTCTGTCACTGCCAATTTTACCGTGGATTTTGCGTCGGTGCTTACTGTACTTCAAAATGTTTGTTGTTACGGGGAATAATTTTTTAAAGATCGACACTGTCATGGAATCTTATAAAAGATTTGATCGTATTCTTGTTTTAAAATGATATAAATATACATACAGTGACAAGCTGTACCTGCTCAAAAGTCTTCAAGAAATTTTGTGTTAAGAAATGTTATCCTTCCATAGATGTGGTGGTCCCTTGACAAACTGCGTTACACTTCGTTTTTGTTTTATAAAACAAGTTATAAATTATGACAAATTCTTTTAGCAGATTTTGGTTGATCTTTTATTATTTTTCTTTTTTCGTTCAAAATACGTTCCGGGTTACGTATTGGCATTGAACGAGTGTGTCGAGGGTCCACAAGTTCTAGCAACAGACATTCCATGTAGAATGAAGTTAACTTTTTTATCATTTCTTTTGCCCAGAAATCGTCATCCCGCGGTATAGGGGCCTACTTTCGTGATACACAAATGGTGTAACAAGCAGTACAACCTTTGGGTAGCATGCAGCTGGCCTTGAACTTGATAGTAATATTTATGGCACTTGTTTATCCCCGCAATTTTCTAATCTTTTCCAACTTTCCAGAACGTCACCTTCCGTTGCATAATAGCAGATTCAGGGTTCAACAATTCTGCGGACGCCGGACATTTGACTTCCACAATACCATCTTCATATATCAAGCCATCAGGTGTTGCACTGAAATATGGTAATTCAGGATCAACAAACAACCCACATTTCCGAATTTTTACATGTGCAGCTTCTCCCAGTGCTTCAATAGCTCTGCGCTCATTTTCTTCCCCGTATTTCACAGCTGATATGTGTTGGAGATCAGTGTAGAGGATATTTGTTACTAAAACTTCACAGCTGGTAGATGAAAGTCTTCTACAAACATCGCCAAAATTCGATGCTGTTAGTCGCTTTCGTTCTTCTTCCATCCACTGGCCAGAATACAGGAGATCCCTTGTTTGTATTTCGATTTCATGCACAGCTTCGTTGCTTTTTTGAAGGCTTTCCAGTAGCTCATTACACAGAACATTGTGTTTTTTGTGCCTTAGCTCCATAATCAGGATCGATGTATTTTTTATCAGAAAAGAGCTTGTCGCGTGCCGGTTTAGGGATTATAGCACGACATTGGCTCACATCCATCACCGCCTCACACCACCCCCCGCCTAGCGCACTTCGCTGGCGCCTACGAGACGGCACGTGGAACCACAGGCAGGTGGAAAATTCCGGTACACGTGGAGCTGAAGCGTAGGCCTTCCCCCTTCACCCCGGACACCTCTCGCCCACCGCGAGATCTGTGGAGTGCAGGGCTTTTTCGAGTTATCAGCAAATTNGGCGCATCGCGCTTGATAAGATCCACGTTTCGTGTAGTTGATGCGCTTGGCACCCGTCTTCTTCACCACTACAGAGTTGTAATGCTCAACGCAATTGTTGTTAACGTTGTAAAGCAAACTGCGGCTATGCCTGCTCAAGTTACCTGCNCGGCGGGCCGGCTTCCACGGCCTACCACTTCGCTGGAACTCATTCCCAGATGACAGCCTACCCACACTCACCGCTAAGTTAAGTATAGAATTCGTCGTCCAAAGAAGCCCCACTCAACCACGAATTNAGCCTACCCACACTCACCGCTAAGTTAAGTATAGAATTCGTCGTCCAAAGAAGCCCCACTCAACCACGAATTCGCTCCGTAAATACAAGTAAACAAATTATGACAGTACCGCACCTCGAAAGTTTTGATGTTGTGTATTTGTGACAATATATTCGTACTTCAAAATACAACTGTGATAGTCTACCTCATTATAATACCCGCAACCTCCAAGCACTTTTTAGTCGGTGCCTGGAGGACATTAACTCTGACCAGATAAGCCACCATGTCCTCGACAGTGGCGGTACCTGCGTCAAGCTTCTTTGGTTTTAGAGATGGCTTTCCACCTACATTATTTCGCTTTATTCTAGCTACTTCCACTTTCCGTCTTCTTTGAGATTCTAATATTTTTGTAAATGTACCTGGACTTTTACCACATACCTTTTTATGAAGTTTATAGTGTACAGCTTCAGAATTGTAGGCTACCACCGCCGCGGCGCATCGCGCTTGATAAGATCCACGTTTCGTGTAGTTGATGCGCTTGGCACCCGTCTTCTTCACCACTGCAGAGTTGTAATGCTCAACGCAATTGTTGTTAACGTTGTAAAGCAAACTGCGGCTATGCCTGCTCAAGTTACCTGCCAAAGATTTTACATGTTGGTACAGGCCATGCTCATTAAGAAGCGGAATAATATTTCTCTCATCTTCTTTTGCACCGGCACAGAAGTATGAAGCACATCGTTGATGGTCGCCAAAAACATGATCAACACTATTTATGATGTCATTTCGCAGGTTCGCTATACGTTCGTGCATAGCCAGCTCTTCGTTTATTCTGCGTTCAGCAGCTTTTACAACAGCGCCACGCAACTGCAAGCTTTTGGCATGTATTTGTTTCCTCAGATGAAATGGGCCATTTTTTCCAGTTGTCCAGATGTTTTTTTNAACTGCAAGCTTTTGGCATGTATTTGTTTCCTCAGATGAAATGGGCCATTTTTTCCAGTTGTCCAGATGTTTTTTTTACCGCAAACCATACGTTTCTTCACTTCTGCAAAAACCTTCTACGATAATGTCAGCTTCCATACTGGATGCACTTTGTTCTTGACTCCAATTCTTGTAACATGTGTGCATTGGCTGTTCCTTCCCTTGCTTTTTTTTTTATTTTTTATTACTACTGTCTGTTCTATCTGGTAGGCCATACCGAAATTCCCTTGATTCTGTGCTTGATCACACACAGTGCAGTACTTATTTCGTACGCCAATGAACAAAACCTTTTTCGTCTTGTAACCAACAATTGCAGCCTGAAATAAAAGCGTACTAATTATACAAACCAGTCGCATAACTTATGGTGTTCCATAAACTTACAGTTTCACTCGTGTGGGACATTAGAAATGTGTGCATATATGTATGTGTTTGTACATACATACACACGCACACACAAACACACACACACTTACATTTGTCACCACGCTTGATATGCCTTACTATAAAAAATAATGCAATTTAGTGTTGGGAGCTAGTTCTCTGGCCCAATATTGCGTATACTGCGTTTCACTTAACTTCAGTCAATTTTGACAGACAGTGTGACCAACCTACACAGCATGTGAACAGTAAATGCTGTAATTTGCAAAGTATTACGTCATTTGATTGTTGTATCGAGATATATGTTGTTATGTTGTCAATTTATGCGATGATTATGGGGGAAAAATAGTACTCGGAATTGAAAATTATAACTTTCAAATTTAATGACAATTACAGCACTTATAATTTAAATTACGTTTTTCGAGTAATGCACAATATTTTTGGACTATATACCATGGGCCTTAAAAACATTTTAAGAAATTACAATAGATCATGAGTACATCACGGTTATGTGAAACGTTTCCAACCCGGCAAACGTCATTGAGTTCTCTTTCGTCATGTCTGAATAAGTACCTTGCTGGTGTTGTCGGAATATTATATTGGCAGTTAATTATTTTGGTAATTACACATGCCAACAAGCATAGTTCCATGTAGGCGGCTGTCTAGTGCGTCTTCTCGAGTGAAATGTATTATCGGCATCTGTTAATTGGTTGACTGTTCCTTGGTCCGCCATTTTCCTTAACTGTCGGCAATGAAGCAAGACTGGCTAAGTAGGTATTTACGTTCTGACGTTTAATTTTGTTGGTTGGTTTTTGTTGTTGTATTAATTGAATGAGTCTACAAATAAATTCTTTCGTATCAGTTGTAGACACGAGTGATTTTAGTGATGCAATCGTCCAAGGATTTTCATAGGACAACACTTCAGGAATTGCGATTAGGAATTACAAACTGTAAGTTATTGTGTTTTGTAAATAATATATTTCGAAACTGTTGTTAGGATTTTTTCAATGTACGTGGTCTTAAACACTCCCTTTTTACAAGAGTTTATTATATTGAAACTCCAAGGATTTTTATTTGTAAGTTTAACTTAAAATATTTACAGTGTGTATTTCTTGCCTCGGTAGGAACAGTGACATGATTTCGTGTTTTTTTTTTCTTGCGGGAAGTTTTGAAATCTACGCGGCCTTTAAAAAATACGCTTCTGTCCTTATTTATTACACTGAAAATTCACTTTTAATGTATAAGGTTAACTTCGCTGAAATGGTTTAGTGTCTATTTCTCGCATGTGTCAGAACGTTACGAACAGCGACATACTGATTGCTTTTTCTTCTTTTGGTGAAGTTACCAAGTTATAGTAATTTGAATATTTCCGAACGAGCAAAATTTTTCACTGCACCATAAAAACAATATGCGATTCATATCGCTTTTGCATTGCAAGAAGAGCTGCAAAAAAATGCCGTCTCGTGAAACACAAACTAGAATACCCCGCCCACCCCGACAATAAAATAAACAGAACCGTAACTGTATTACTTGGTTATAACGAAAATAAAACTGATGGAAATGGCATACTAGCTAAAATATCTGACATTGTGTTACAGCGTTTATTCACAAATAATGATTTCTTCATTGACAGAGCAGCTGTGGGAGGGACACATTGTGGTAGCACTACTTTCCTAGAACTGTCAAAATTTACTGAACCACCTCGTGTCGAGCCAGAGAACTAACTCCTAAAACGTACACAATTCTTGTAAAGTTGGGCCCCTTCTATAGTCTCCTTTATATTCAATAATAATATGTATACTAGTCAAAGTTACTTGAGAATTTTTATATACTCTTATACTAAGAAATTTGTTATTTATTATTTTCTACAGGTACTGGCTCACAAAATTTTCCAAAGTTTCACAATATTAATTTACCAATATTAGGATTACATAAAACATGACACCCGATTTAAGTTTAATTTTTGCTGATCGCAGTGCCCATATACAATATGGAAAAAAGTTTAATTTAAGTTAATTTAGTAGTATCAACTATTCTCACATCCATTTACAAATTTTTTTAGCCAGCCTATTTTATTTTGCAGTTGCAGTGGTGCGACAGCAGATTTCTTACAGCGTTCATCTTTCAACGAGAGGCAGTGCATGGAGACTGCGGATTTNACGTGTGCGCGTGACAAATACCAAGCGCTGGGAGAGAAGGGTGGGGAAGTTGCAGTGGTGCGACAGCAGATTTCTTACAGCGTTCATCTTTCAACGAGAGGCAGTGCATGGAGACTGCGGATTTCCGGGGCCCTCTGGTAAAATCTCTTGCCTCTTAATTTTCCTGTCACCCCCTGCTGCGCGTCCTTTTAACAATGAGCAGAGATGGCCTTTGAGCCCAGGATAAAAGTGTTCTATCTCCTTGCACGATTTTGTTATCACAAAATAGTTTAGTTTTTTGTATTTATCAGAAGTGCCTTACACATCAGATACAATATCATAACACATTTCGACGCAGAAAACATTGAATATGCTACATAGAAAAGCCAAATACTATTTTGGTCCGGTATTTAAGCTACAAAGTGTCCAGTTCATTTGTGGTCATGTTTTTTAGTCAATAATCTTGCTGTTATTAAAATATCACTTAGAATATTACAATATACTGGTTATATGCACCATTATTGGATAAATACCTTTAATTTGATACCGCATTGCAGGCGGTGACGTATATGGTTTCGCCAAAAACCTCAAAAATAGATTAACCTTAGAGTAAATGGTGTTAATACGTGTTGCATACTTACGCCTGCAGATGTAAAGATGAATCTTAATACTGCAGTGATTCTTCTTGGTATGGACTCTATGAGAAGTTGGTAGGTGGTATGGGGGATTTGAGACCATATCCGATAAACTGCACTTTCCAATTCCTTAAGATTTGATGGTACTGGATCCAGCTACCCGATGCCCCGTTCGATCTCATCCCATGTATTGTAAATTTGATNCTACTCGATGCCCCGTTCGATCTCATCCCATGTATTGTAAATTTGATTGATTTCCGCTGATTGTTCAGGCCAACTAAGCAAGGTAAAGTCTCTGTCATGCTCTTCTAACCATCTGCGAACAATGCCAGCTTTATGGCAGGGAGTATTGTCCTGCTGGAAGTATCCATCCCCGGCAGGGTACACCATAAACATAACAGGATGTGCGTGATCTGTGATAACACTTAAATACCCTTGGGCATTCAGACGTTGTTCCACAGGAGTCAAAGGACCCACACGAAGCCAAGAAAACATCCCCCAAACCATAATATTACCTCCACCAGCTTGAAGTGTTNTAACCATAATATTGCCTCCACCAGCTTGAAGTGTTGTGTCAATGCAGTTGTGGTCCACGCTTTCGTGCTGTATTCTCCATATTCGCACACTGGCATATGCATGGTGTAAATGAAAACGCGATTCATCGGACCACATGACCCCTTTCCAGTCATCTACTGTCCAATCCTTGTGCTCCTTTGCGAACTGGACACGTCTGCTCTTGTTCAAGGCAGACAGTAGAGGCTTTCGAACAGGTCGTCGGCTTCCATAGCCTATACGGTGTAATATGCGGCGAACAGTTCGTTCAGAGACCTTCGCAGTTGCTACTTGATTAAGATTCCCCACAATTTGAGGTACTGTTGCTCTTTTGTTGGACTGGACAACTTTGGCAAGTCTCCTTTCAGATCGAGCATTCAGTAGCCTGTTACAACCACAAGCCTGACGTTGAGACCCGGTTTTCTGCTTGGTGGTTCACTCTCTGTAAACATTAATAACTGCTGCTCTCGAACACTTCACAAGTGCAGCCGTTTTGCTGATACTGGTTCCGACGCTTCGAGCACCTACAATCATCCCGCATTCAAACTCAATTAAATCACGTTTGCTGCCCATATCTTCCCAAGCAACACAGTGCAATTGATGCTTCACTTGTCTTCCATTCCCTATCTCGCCCTCTAGAGGCAACAACGTGAAGTTATATCCGACCTACGTTTAAGTATCAAGTAGTCATAATAATTTGGCAAGTCAGAGTATATATATATATATATTTATTTATATATATATTTATATATAACAAAGTCAATCTAGTTGCTTGACAACCCTAATTAAATNATTAAGTATCAAGTTGTCATAATAATTTGGCAAGTCAGAGTATATATATATATATTTATTTATATATATATTTATATATAACAAAGTCAATCTAGTTGCTTGACAACCCTAATTAAATACTTTTAATTTTCCTGAAACAAAATTTTTGACTTCCAAATGAATTCCATGTAAAAACCGATGGTGCTGCCATCCCTTGAGCGGCGGACGAAATCCCATCTTCTTCGAGACATCTCGGCCAATCAGAGACCTCCGACCACGTCAAAAAATCATAATTACTAGCTCACTTTTCACGCTTTCTTTTAAAAAATATGGCCTTTTTTCGGCGAAATACCGTACTAATAATTTAAATAATGGCGTTGAAACATTAAATACGCGCCCTCAGCGCCTTTACGCGAAATAAAACCGCTTAAAAAGAAGTTTTTAACCAACTTTTATTCACTCGTAAGAGTAGCACGCACACACGAGGAAAAAAATGTGACGTAAAAAAATTAACTGCCTAAACAGGTACAACAAATGTTACTTTTTAAACTTAAATACATTTTCTTTACTTTATTTTTGCCAAAAGCACCTTCCAGTCACGTTTTAAAAATTCCAACTACCTTCAATAACTGGTTGGGGATCAATTTAAATATTCAACAACATTCCTTTTCCCAAACCACGCCTTCACGATGTTTTTGAGTTTTTAACAACTATTCTGGCAATTAGACTCAAATTACCATATATTTATATTACCTAACCACCTCCGAGTCCACTCGTGGGCTTATTGGTGGCAATTTAAAAGCCTTGCAATATTCTAAATTTCTGTTTTTTTCAACAACTAGGTGGGCGTTAGCTACTACCGCTTCCTACCTCCCCCCACCAAACTTTTCAGACAGGAGGAGTAAGGTCCACATTTACAATGCGTCTACTAGGGAAACCTGTTAGACAAAAAGTATCTGTGGTGGGAAACTGCCGCAAGCACAGTTTGATACGGCGCAGAGGGTGTAGGAACTTGCCTTTCCTAACCCCCTGCCAGTAAAAAATAACACCAATTGGGGGTTCTTAACAGGGCCTGTACTACACCCGCCCTAAGCTTCGGCAGAGATGAAAAGCGGCGGCCATCTTTACGAAAAATGTAGGAACTAGCAGGGCCTGCTCTGATTGGCCGACCTCTCCGCCGGGAGCGGGGTCTTATCTCAACACCTAGAGATGGCAGCAGTCTCCTTTTACGTGACGTTCTCGCTGAAAATTCTTTAACAAAAAAACCACCTAATTTATTTCAATTAAATAAACTATTGTTATCATAAAGAACAATTTAAAAAAATGCTGCAAACGTATGTTTCCAGACTGTTTTAAGACTGCAGTATTTTACAAAACCTCAAGGATTGAGAATGATTGAATTACAAAACTGATCAACACCAACAACAATAAAGTATAAGTATTTTTAAGTAACATCTCATGATCACAATCATTACCATCTCAACTAATATAGGCAACGTCTTTACCCACACCTTACGCGAATAAACTCACAGAATTATTCAGGCTTAAAATCAGGTTTCAAAAATAAATTACTGGCCGGAGGGTTTTAAATAAATTCCCGACCAGTCCATAACTAAACCTGCTTATTCAAAATACCGAAAGGGACAATACTAGGTTGCAGCCTCGCTGCTACCTCCTCCCACGATCTCTGTACCGGCAGAATCGGTGGGAGTTTAAATATTAATGGGAACCAGGGCTTGCTGGGGGAAACCCAGCTTGCCCTATCATCAAAGCGAGCTAGGCTCAGGAAGACAATGTTTAGGAGTGGCGAGATGAGGGGATTAGCTTCTCTTTGCCGCCTCGTTTCAAATAAAGACAACTGGGGGACAAGGAACACTCACGGGGCTTTTACTACCCCCGTGCTGAGGAGCTTGCTCCGGTGATGCGAGGTGGCGGCCACCTTTAGGAGCCGAGCTGCTGTAGGATGAACATCGTGCCCCTTTAGACCAGCGAAGGCGAAGACTTCTGTGAGTGCGGCGGGACTGCAGCAGCTTCGGTTCGGCGACTATTCTGCAACTCGTTGCGTCCCGTAGTTGGGAAAGCCAACTTAACGCGTGGTGTTACCAGAGCTGATGTATGAAATATTTGCCCGGCGCCACAGCTCTGCGGTGAGCTGATGAAATGAAAGTCGTTTCGGTCGACAGCCTAGGGGACTCTGGTTAACACTCTGTCACACACGATGGCGAGGCTGTAGGTCATCTCGCACGCCTTAATTAAATTACAAATGAAACACTTACGATGTTTGTGTAGTTATTCATTCCTTGCGACTCCTTAATGAACACACTCAACTTTAGTACAACACACGTGGCCTTAACGGCCCGGAACTGCGAGCGACCACATGGCTTTACAATGTGAAACGCGACTGCACTTAACAACTCTCCGATGAGAATAAGGTTGCTCTCCCCTAGGCGCTATAACAAATTAAATTAATGATCCGGTTCATTAGTGAAGTCTATAGCCGTGAATATGAGTTCAGCTTAAAATGTCGGCACAGAGGGCCTTTGCAGAGCGAGAGGCTTACACGTCTTGATTCTTTCAAGTGCTGAATAGAACTGGGAGGAAGCGTAGCTGACGCCAAGCGGCGAAACGATGAAGCACAATATTCACTAAAAAATGATTATGGGATGAAAGTGACATTAATTAAATTAACCTAAACAAAATAATTTTTTCTTATACAAATACACAATAAAAATGTTTATATTCATTCTAAACATTTCCATTGTACCAGCCACAGTATTGCCAAGTGTACAATGTTAAATGTCCCTGAGTGTGGCTGTGTCGACTGTCTTCCATGATGACAATTATGATATTAATTATATACACTGAATAAATACCCTGATGCAATAAACTGATGATATTATGCACACTCTTACTCGTTCTCACAAGCCCTTCAGTGTGGTGTGTCTGGTTGTGTGGACACGACTGCGACAGTCAGAGTGGGCACAAAGGAGCTCGTGAACGCACGGTTCACGCGTGATTCACGTCACATTCCCTTTAAATTTCACATCAACCTTATCAGACATTTGATAATCTATGGGGGTGTCACCAATGTGTTTAATTAAATTTATATAATTGTTCACCATTGCAGTAATGTTACATAAAGCTTATGTAATGTTTTACCACTCGACGTTTGACATGGGTTAATGCCACTTGTGACGGAAGCCAATGCCACTCGTGCAGTTCACTTCAGCACACGAACCAGCCTGGCAGCATGGTCGTCCGTTCCGCGAGCCTCCTCGGTACCATCATTTAGGCTGATATCACTACATTGCAATAGTAACTTAATTAACTGGAACATTTGATTTCTTTCTGTACCGAGGGGAGAACCTTCTGCACTCCCACCAGAGACCTTAATGCTACTGCATATCTGCATAACCACCATGCTGTCATAGGTCATTTTCACGCTCAGGTCACCAGCAGGCTGTAATTACTGGTTCAGTTTCTTTTAATATTCGCATGTCCACTTCTTGAACATGCAATCAAGTATGTGAGTAAACAGCTTTACAAAATTTAGTGAGTGTTTATTCATTGTCGCCCAGGTCACATAGGGCGCTACACCTCTTGTCGTATGACCCACAATTTTTCTAATATATTTCAGGTATACGAGATGGCCTACAGTTTCGCCACGAGGTCAACATGAGTAAGTAGTGTAATATTAATTGTGTGACAACTTCATCTTCAAACTGATGGAGGCATCCAGGGCCATCTGGGCTGTCGAGCTAACAACACACATTACTAACTCTCCGCTGAGTTATGGCCCCGAGCAATTGTACACTCAATTAGCCCTGGGTCACCTCGACCACTTCAACTAGGTATGTGCAATTATTGGCAAGTTCATCATTCATAAGCACCACAGATNGCCCTGGGTCACCTCGACCACTTCAACTAGGTATGTGCAATTATTGGCAAGTTCATCATTCATAAGCACCACAGATCGACAAAGGACTCTAGGGACCCATGTGCTGTCGACCGTACGATCCTCACTAACTCATGCTCACAGAGTTATGGCACCAGGAAATTTCATCAATTTTTGCCTTAACCTGGCAAGTCAGGTGAGGTAGGAACCAATATTAACATCCCTGGAACCCCTTACATGTCACTTATCTAGAGAAAACAGTATTGTTCGAATTTTAGTTTTGAAAATTTATTTGTAAAAATGCTTTGAGATGGATGTACACTTCCTCTACCCATTTTGTAATGCAGTTTGATTAAATTCAAATTGGTAAAAGTATTTTATTCGTATAATAGTCTTTGTCATTTATAAATTAAGACATAAACCAAGACTTTCATCGGTGTATGCCATGTGTCTTTGACAGTTGTGCATTTTTGGGGTAGGTCAATATTGGGTACATGTGCAGAAGACGAATAAGCAGTCTACCTCATATTTAGTCTATGGTTTAGTGATGGGGAACGTGACAAAGTTTAGGAATTGTGACATGCCATGTCAGTAACACAATAGTCATTGTTATATGTATTTAGCAGTGGCTGTCACTTCCAAACATAAATTCATATGAGCATCATGATACATCATCGTATGTATATCTTACCTGTAGAATACGTTGGCCTGTGTANCAAACATAAATTCATATGAGCATCATGATACATCATCGTATGTATATCTTACCTGTAGAATACGTTGGCCTGTGTAAAAATAGCATGGCACTAATTTACTTGTCAGAAGTAATAATATCTAATAATAAAATTAGACTTTACCAAAATTATGTGTTAAATATTATGGTAAACATCAATATTATTTAGAGCAGAAAATATTTACTAATGCACTACTAAAATTCAAATGTTCTATTTTGTTAATTGCATTTGTGGAACTTAAGTAATTCTGATTGGAATANCTAATGCACTACTAAAATTCAAATGTTCTATTTTGTTAATTGCATTTGTGGAACTTAAGTAATTCTGATTGGAATAATCAAAATAATATACTACTAAGCAAGTTAAACCTCTTTCATGAAATATTGTATGGCAGTCATTACACATGCCACGTCCAACCACCCTTAGTCTGTTCGTTCTGCTACCCCGATGTGCCCTCTTCTGGGGTGGAGTCAGCGCGAACGTGGTGGGGTTACAAATTTAGGTCTTCTGCCTTGTTCTGGTGTACTAGAAGTGCACCGCTCCTGCATGACGTTTGAGGCACTGCCGGAGTCAGGTGACCGTCCCATGAAACTGTCCTCAAGAGGTGACTTCTGAGGGTATATTAATTTGGGCCGACCACAATCACCAAACAACTCTCTTTGCCCATGGTGAAATGAATGCAGCGAGGAGGCCACAAAGGCTACAGAGCTTCAGCAACCCCCTTTGTGTATGCACTCTACACGTGTTACATCCTTGTGTGACATGGGTCACTCCTGCGTAGTCTGGCATTGCCACTGTCATCACGTTATCGGTCCACAGTCGCTGCACCATTACGACCTGCGGAACATGCACATCGTGATCGCATCGTTCACTTGGGAACGGGCCATGTCCCGATACTGAGTGATCCAACCGAGTGTCTGTGGTGTCCCTAGAGAGATCTGTGTAATCAGGAGTGGAATCAAGTGTTAGAATTTGTTATAAATAGCATTCGAATTTATCGCCCATAGACAAATGTTCGTGAAATTCGCCCTTAGGGGATTGCGAAGTAATCGCAGAACAAATGCACTCTACATGCATAATTAATGAAGTGTATAGTAGTGAGGCTATGGTATTTGAAGTGTTCTATATTATTTTCCGAGTGCATTTGTGTGTCTAATCAAGCCAATTAGTGCCGTGCGAAATAATTATTTTTTCTTTCAANATATTATTTTCCGAGTGCATTTGTGTGTCTAATCAAGCCAATTAGTGCCGTGCGAAATAATTATTTTTTCTTTCAACCTGAATGTTCCCGTCGTAGAGTGCTCCAAAACTTAAGAGACCTAAATTTCCCACATGCTCTTCAAGGCACCACATAATCATGTTTTGTATTTAAATTAGTGCTTAATTAGAACTCGTAACTCTCTACGGGGCTAATAAAACTCACTTAGAATGTATCAGTGTTTATTTGTAAATTTTTCAAGTTCTTTGTTAATGAGGTCAGTTAATTAAATANTCCTGAATGTTCCCGTCGTAGAGTGCTCCAAAACTTAAGAGACCTAAATTTCCCACATGCTCTTCAAGGCACCACATAATCATGTTTTGTATTTCAAATTAGTGCTTAATTAGAACTCGTAACTCTCTACGGGGCTAAGAAAACTCACTTAGAATGTATCAGTGTTTATTTGTAAATTTTTCAAGTTCTTTGTTAATGAGGTCAGTTAATTAAATAACCTCGAGGAGTGAGGCGAACTCTTGGCAATGACGCCACTCGCCCGCGCCATCTCTGTTAGTCTGATTCCACTGGTCTTAGGTGCTGCAGTTGCTTCATGTCACTGGGAACTTTCATACTTTGTTCTGAACACTTAACTGCAATAGCTTAACATAATTTACTGGTAATTTTATTTAGTTTACCAACAGTGTTCCTAGCATTTGCAGTACCCCTCCATCAGCTCAGTTTACAGACCCCAGAGGTTTAATTACTCTTGCAAGTTTTCTCGATATTCTTGACTTTTTTGTACACTAACAGCCGCTGGCAGGCCTTGTGAGTCAGGTCCGCTTTAATTTGCATTGCATACGTGTAACTGTGTACACTATGAGGCAATATAATTTACTTGAGTAAACCGAAACTTTTGAGCTCTCCTTTTTATGTCGTATTTCGGGCTCTGGCCCTATCCAGGAAGTCATCGACGCCTCAAGGAGGCATCCTTCATTTATAAGGTAAAAGGTAATACTAAGGCATGCTGGGGAGCCTGAATACCACAGCTATACATGACATTTTCCTGTAAATTTGTACTGTGTGTTTCAAGGGGTACAGCCACATGGTCATTCGGCCCACGATCCTGAGAACAGTGACTTCGTGCTCACCTAGTGAGCTGGCGCCCATTCTCTATGAAATAGGAATATTGTGTAATATTCTGACTTTTCTTAACATAATCGCCTGACGACGTCCACATTACTATCCCCGACCACCCAGGTAACGTTATGCGGCCTGACACAGAGGCAATTTTTCTGAAAGTTCAACCATTATCTAATTGAACCAAGATAACTATGATAAATAATTTTCCTTGTTTTATAATCATTCAGGCATGGCTACCGACACCCTGCCTGTGGTGAAAGTGATCTCTCTCAGCTCGATCCACCCAGTTCACCTTTATCATAATTAAAATTGAGATTATAATTATTGTTTAAATTTCTTATTGTAATGTAATTTTGTTTTTATCTAAATGAACAAGACATTGGACTGAGAGAAAGAGCCATGGAGCTTTTCAACAATACAACAATATGTTGCTTAATTTGTTTACTTCCTACACATTGTTATATTTTATTGTAATTTATTTGTTAAAAAAGCTAATCAATATGTGTTCATTCGTTTTGTAATTCGGGGTTATGATGTTTTACTGTGTTTTTTCATTTTTCTAAAATTTGTTTTGTTTTTTCTTGTGTTTCGCCGGCACTTTCAGTCTTGATCTTGGTGTACCTCTGCCATTTTTTTAAGTTGGTTTTTAAGGACTGCTGGTGGTGGTCACACATCTCGTGCCTGTGGGACTTATTACTTTTTTGCATCAGTCACCTTGTAGTGTTGATAGTCTGTCTTATTATGGAACCATAGATAATTATTCGACACCCAGAGGCTGTATCACCCCATGTCCCGCCAGTACAAACGCGCCAGGATCGTAACACCATAATTGTGCATTGGCTTCGTGCTATTTTCTAGCAGCTTAGGTCACCCACATGCCATAGTTGTTGGAACAATGTACATGCCTCTAAGGAGGAATTTTTGCAGTTAGTAAACATACGCTGTTTGGCAAATGGTGTTCTATTTCACTGCCGGCCGCTTCATGGCCACATATTTCTATGTCCTCTACCCACTGGTGCACCACAACACCGATTATAGCCTTATGGTGGTTAGGCGGGTGAGATGGCCACCTAACAGTCTCACACGTAAATTAGTGGCGTGTGAGGAGGCCTACATGCTCACAAGGCAGGCAGACAGGTATAACTTTCCAATAATACGACCTCATCGTCGGCACAGGGTGATTCCAGGAGCTGCCACACTGGCGTACGACCCTCCCCTAGAGAAGAGTCTCTGCTCGACCGAGCTGGCGCTCTTATTATCACAATGAACCTAAACAAACCTTTCAAAAATCTGTCATCGTAAATTTCTACGCCTTTTACTCGCTCTTGAACCCATGAAAACCTTTCATCATTTGCATGATTTTGTTTTTGATGTGCACTCAACATGATATACAAATAATACTTGGCGCAAGTCGCTCCTTGACACAAGGAATAGTGCATGCACAAGGCAAAGCTTTTCTTGTTAACGACAAAGAAACGAATGGCACAGGTGCGAGGCAAGTGCTCCTTGTCACATGAGGAACGAGCGGTGCTGGCACTAGCATAGACTAAAGATGAGGTAGAACGATCTCACTGGATATGCACAACAAATCTCCATGTCCCAATATTGAACTGCTTTTCTGACAACAGGTCTTGCGAAAATGGCATGGCTTGGATGTCAGGTTCGAAAACTGATTTGTAAACAAGTGCTTGGAGATGATTTTATATGTCCTCTAACCATTTTGTAAAGCATATTGATTATAATTAATTTGGTCAAAGTGTTTTATAAATATAATAATGTTTGTCATTTACAAATTAAGATATAAACAAACACATTCATAACCATTTACTACGTTACTTTGTCAGTTGTGAATGATTGGAGTAGGTCAATGTTGGATACATACACAGAAGTCGAATAGGCGATCTACCTCATCTGACGTGGTCGCGAGGTTACCCAGGGCTGGTTTGGTGTTATATTGCCCAGCGCCATAACTCAGTGGTGAGCTAATGATGAGGGTCGTCAGGTCGATGGCCCATGGGGACCCTGGGAATCCTCTGTCAGTTGGTTAATGATTTGTCACTTACTTACTGATGCACTTTTATAACTTATGGCGAGACTGTCGGACGTCTCGTACGCCTGAATTATGTTACAGAAATGCGGGTGATGCTACGAAGGATGCCCTATTATGAATTGACACTGATTTCACTTAATTGAGAGGAATATTCACTCTCCTTGCTACATTTGAACAATGCATGAATGATGCATGGTAATGAACTCAGCACTTAAACGGTGAAAAACACGTGGTCTTAGATTGAGACGCGATTGCGTTAAACTCTCCGGTGAGAGGGTGGTTCGCTCTCCACTTAGTACATTAAAGTAATACAAATGTTCCAGTTGGCTAATATATAACTATTGTAGTGAAAATGATTGCAGCCTACATGCTGGTACTGAGGGGGCTCGTGGAGCGGGCGACCGACGCAGCTGGTCTTGTTCAGGTGCAGAGACGAACTGGGGCGAGTCATGTCCGCTGCCGCCACAAGTGGCGACAACCGACATCAAACGCAGAATAATGAAACATTACATCTGCACTCTGTGATGTGATTATGATTCAGAGTGGGCGCAAGGTACTCGTGGACGCATGGTTCACGTCACATCTTTAGTCTATGGGCGCCAGTCCAGCCACTTTATCGCGAGGTACGGCCGGCTCTCCCACTAGCCTAGCTGCTTCTTGTCATGGCGAAGTGTGAATTGCGCGCGCTGCGCAGGCACGCAACTCGATTATAGACACGGTGAGGATCGACTGGCGCGGGCGCTTGACAATTTCCTCCTTATCACGACGAGGAATCAGAGCTCTAGGAATCGAATATCTGCGAGGAATGAATGCGCCTTTGCGTACAGCACGCAGGCACGAGGCAGTTGCTCCTTATCACACCGAGTTGAGAACAGGGACAGAGCAAAAGTATTTGTGGTGGACAATGAGGTTATTTGAATGAAACTAATAGCTACGTATGTGCATATGTATCATTTTGCAATACAATTCACAAAATAGAGAGTAGAATAGTTAATTGATTCAAAACTCAAAAAAGTAATGACACAGAAAGGTAAAAGTAATCATAACGAATTATCAGATTTAAACCTTCACAATTGAGTTCATTACTAACCTCGGTAAGTTTTTACGTATAAATACCATAAAAATGTATAACTCCACATCGAATTATCAACGAAAATTCAATAAATAGTATTTCATTACATAACTGTATCATTGAGTTAGGCACGGCAATGGAAATTCTACGCATTCTAGCATCTAGATTTATAACCAAATACTTGGAAGCATCTGTTATTGTTTGTCACCGTGATATTCCGGTAACCGTGACAGGAAATATCCTAATCCCTACACGTATTTACGATATGTGGGCACACCGGGTATCTCAAGCGGGTTGTTTCCCTCAAATTTATTTAAGTTAGGTTTTGGTGCTTTACGTGTAAACAGCTACCCGAGGATTATAATATATGCTTATCTTACAAGAATTTCTTTAAATAAATATACTTAAGTACTTCTGTGAAGAGATGTAATGGCGAGATCACCTAAAGTACGTAAGATTTAAATTTTAGTATTAACAATTTTTATTGGTTTATGATCTTTATAATGTGTTTCTGAACACTTGTTAACTACCGAACAAGATTCATGTACTCTGTAAACCGTGAATTACGGACTATTAAAGAAATATTATTTAAAATCTTTAAGAATTATTTTATTATTTTAACTCATACAGCACAATATATCTTAGCTTATTTATAAAACAAGAGCGAGCAGCATAGCTACTAATGTTAATATCTCTTTTGAATGGTTGTTATACTTGATTGTATATAGAAGTAGGTGACATTACAAAGAAGTGCACATACCACTACGAAGAGACTGACAAACAACTATAAAAACACAGACTGGTAACTGTTATTTGGTAAAATTCTAGTTTAGGGGCTTTTCTGAAAATAAGAAAAAAAACTCCAGAAAGTGGTATATTTCGACTCTACTAATAACGTANAAATGGTATGTATTGACATTACTAATCACGCTGAACATGAATTTCATGGGACATCACGATGTTCACTGTTTTTTTCCTTCAAATTAATTCCATTAACCCTTAGCGAGTACAGAGAGACTAGAAGATGTGAAACACGTCAAACAATTACACAATTTACATACATGGCGGGAGGTCGGAGTCATCACATCATTACAGAGGCTCGGCTAACATCTAACATCATACTTGTCAACATCACACCATCTGTGCTCTACATTGCATCATGACTATGGCTTAGAATGATAACCTCGTATCTCACATTTGGCAGCACTCCAAATGAATTACACGGTGCACTTTTATTCATTTGTAGGGCTGTTAAATTAGAGACACTAGGTTTTCTCACCAGCCGTATCAAAAACTTGTTTTTGCCTAAAATGTGTGATACAAGGTTTTCATTTCAACCATTCATTTTAGGGTGTTAAGTTTTGGAATGATTTCAAATGTAGACATATAAAAAATATTTAAAAGTTTTCTCTTGTGTTTTGATTAACAACTTGTCACCATGCCTGAGTGATTTCTATCTGCGAATAGCATTTGTGAACCATTTCATAATTGAAGACTACACATGCTGATATCTACCCGAAAACTTAAAACAAAACATTTTGTGTGCTATATAATTAAATGCCTACTGTGTATGGTACAGTCAAATCCAAATGAGAATCTATTGCGCCGAAGTCGAAAACGGGTTGGGCAAGTTGGGAGAGTTCATGGCTGCTGCGAGAAGGGGTGAGGTTGTGTAGTTGAGTAGCGACAGCAGCCGAGAAAGATCAGGCAAGAGCCGCTCTCCACATCTGTTAAAAAAACTTGAGCGACGTCTGCGGTATTTAACAGTGCGGTACCAGAGAATGATGTTATCAGTTTGGTATGCATAGCACCAGCAGTGTCGTGTTGTTTCCCTCCCCCAGTGGCGAGCGTTCAAGAGAGCCCTCCCCTACACCACCTCCCCTATGTTCTGACTCGTGCCGCTACCTCCGTGCAGCTATGATGTGCCCTGCACTGGGGGGGAGTCGGCCCGAACGTGTTGTTTCCCTCCCCCAGTGGCGAGCGTTCAAGAGAGCCCTCCCCTACACCACCTCCCCTATGTTCTGACTCGTGCCGCTACCTCCGTGCAGCTATGATGTGCCCTGCACTGGGGGGGAGTCGGCCCGAACGTGTTGTTTCCCTCCCCCAGTGGCGAGCGTTCAAGAGAGCCCTCCCCTACACCACCTCCCCTATGTTCTGACTCGTGCCGCTACCTCCGTGCAGCTATGATGTGCCCTGCACTGGGGGGGAGTCGGCCCGAACGTGTTGTTTCCCTCCCCCAGTGGCGAGCNAGGTACTGCCGGAGTCAGGTGACCGTCCCACGTTAATGTCCTCAAGATGCATCTTTCAAGGGCATAATAATTTGGGCCAACAATTACCACCAAACAACCCCTCCCAGTGAAGTTGCCACCGGGAAAATGAATGTAGCGAGGGGGCCACAACGGTGCAGTGTGTGTGTGTGTGTGGGGCATAATGTCACCCAAATTTCCAAAAGTGTACAGCCACCTTAAATTGTTGTTCAAAAGTCCTGAACATAAAGCTTTCATTGTTCTGTAGCCACTTAGGCATGGCTACCCACACCCCACCTGGGGTGATAGTGGACTCGCCCAACTCGAGCCACCTGATGCAGCCCTAATCTCTTAAAAAACTGGAGGGGTATAATTATTGTAATAATTATTGTTTGTGATGTAAATTGTGTTTTTAAATTAATGAATGAGGCATTGGACTGGGAGAGAGGGCCCAGGAGCTTGTAAACGATACATCATTCAACATGTTTGCTGCCCACACATTTGGACACACTCACATAATTGGTTTTTCAGATATAATTAATAGGTGTTCATTTGCTTTGTAATGTAGGGTTATGTTATTTTAGTGTACTTCTACTGTCATATGTGTTGTTACCGGTGTCAACTGGTAATAAGTGAGATTGTTTGAACATTAAATACCCGGGGCGCCAGGCCGTGAATATGCACACGGCCACTCTGTAGGCAGACACTCCACAGGGCGTGACGACGCTGAAACACTTACCCTCACTCTTCTGTTCTGCTGTCGGCCGCAGAACGCACCTCGGACTGTAACATGGCTGGGAGGGTGCTAGACCACAGAGATGGAGTCGACCATGCGCTTGTTAGGACCGGGTGCCATCCGGCATGTAATTGGCAAGAAAGTTGTACATTAACACTCCAGGCGATACAGAAAATAGATACAAAAAAGTTAGACTGTGAAATAGTCAGGTGGCCGCTCTCAAATTAAGATGAAGTGCCGTCTGCTTCAGCCTGGGTACACATTACAAAATCACATCAATTTGAAAAGCCTCGCTGCAGAAATAATTAAGTTACAACCTCTCCGAAAGGCAGGTGGGCCAAAAGCCGGCTGCGAGGGTGAGACGAAAAGGTTTAAAATTAATTAAGTATCCAGCATTACAATGATCAGTGAAAGCAAAGATGAAGCCCCTGCAGGCCACGCGGCACGAGCTCGGAGAAGAGACGGATCAGTTGCTGCCGGAAGTGGCGGCCCCGTGGACCACTCAGCAAAGATGTAACATGAGCATAGATGAAAATGGTTTGGAACAAGAACAACACGTGAAATCATGTGCACGGGAGTGCACTGCAAATCATACAAAAATTACTTAAATTTAACACAACCTTTAAATCACAAAAACATGCACTGGAGTACACGGCAAAAGACAAACAAAGAATACTTAAAATTAACACAACCCTCAAATCACAAAAACGTGCACAGGAGTACACAGCAAAAAGACATACAAAGAATACTTAAAATTAACACAACCCTTGATCACAAAACGTGCATGAGATTGCACGGCAAGATGATATTACAAAAGAAAACACTTAAAATTAGCACACGCGGGCACGTCCCTCGTGGGCCGTCACTGGTTTTGGNAAAGAAAACACTTAAAATTAGCACACGCGGGCACGTCCCTCGTGGGCCGTCACTGGTTTTGGCGTACACGCAACACATACAGACTGCATTACATGCATAGGGCTTGTGCACGAGCGGCCAGTGGCGGTCTTACGCTGGCCGAGGTCGGGTGACAGTGTTTTGTATTCTTCAGTGACTCTTGCGTGCTTTTCGAGCCATGCTCTCGATGGGTCTCCACCATTTTCTATAGCTGGTTTCTAGTGCTTGCCGGGGGTGGTCACGCATCACGTGCGTCTGGGCCTTCACCTTTTGCTGTACTCACCATACAGTTTTCAATAGTCATTTTCTTGTGGATAGAACCGTAATGTAAATTTTTCACACGGAGGCAGCACCACTCCCAAGTCCTGCCTGCTCAATAGCACCAGGATTTTAATCCAATTGAGTTTTCTTCATCGTCCGTACGTTGCGAAGTATTGGTGGTCAACGCACCCTAGGCATTGGGTAGTTGTAAGCACCTTTTTGGAGGGATCATTGCAGTAAATTGTAATGTTCCGTCTCGTTACTTGGCCGATGTTTATTATATTACCGCCTCACAGTTAGGCGCCATGTTGTAACGTTCCGGACTTGTTACCTGGCCGATGTTTACGTTGACACGGCTTGTTGCCACGGCTTGCTCATAGGTAGAATACGAGACTCAGTACCAGGTGACACCGATTAATTAAAAAGAAGAAGTTCCAGATTAGTTTGGTTTATACTTTATTTTTCATTGAAGTTTCACAATGCACAGACGACTTTCCAGTTTGTGGAGTACGAACTTTCACAATTAGTTATCTCAGTGCCACAGTTGTTTACAGTTTAGTAGTGCCTCAAACTTGCCTCGCAAGACTAAGATACGAAGGCAGGAGGGATGCTCGTTCCCTCCTGGCACCCTAACGACCCACGCCCTTTCGGGCTGGTGCGCCTTCTCACGCCCGACGCGTCTTCTTCGACGGTTGGTGACTTTCTCTCTAGGCGATAGGCACCACCAGTATATATTAGGCAGGCCTATCCCCCCTTCTCCTAANTGCACAGACGACTTTCCAGTTTGCAGAGTACGAACTTTCACAATTAGTTATCTCAGTGCCACAGTTGTTTACAGTTTAGTAGTGCCTCAAACTTGCCTCGCAAGACTAAGATACGAAGGCAGGAGGGATGCTCGTTCCCTCCTGGCACCCTAACGACCCACGCCCTTTCGGGCTGGTGCGCCTTCTCACGCCCGACGCGTCTTCTTCGACGGTTGGTGACTTTCTCTCTAGGCGATAGGCACCACCAGTATATATTAGGCAGGCCTATCCCCCCTTCTCCTAAGATAAGCGCATGGCCTCCAGCATCTGCCAGTAGCGTCATCCAAACTACGCTTGTGTCCCGCGCTCACAACATGTTATTGTACCTGCAACTGCGTCACGTCGCAGCCGCATAACCAAAACAACAACTTTCGAAACTAGACGGTAAACGGACGCCTGTTACAACGTAAACAGCAGATGTCCGTCTGAGATAACCTTCAAAAGCACACGTCTGCTCAACAAACAAACACAGGAAACTAGCCACCGCGGCTTTAACTTGAAACCTTATAAAATATTACGAAGCTTTCCAAAGCTAAATACACACAAAAGAATTTTACACCTGTGTCCCGAAAAATTAAGAATATTGCGTCATTACAAAATAAAAGCCTACTCTTAAACCGGTGGTTTTATTTCACTGCCGGTCGCTTCACGTCCACGTAACTTTTTGGGTCCTCTACCCACTCTACTACTGCACCCCATAAGTGACGTGATAGTTGGACACGTAAGTTCTATCGGCATGTGAGATGGCCGAAACAACCTCGCTTGGAAATTAGCAGTGTATGAAGGGGTCTACATCCTCATTAGGCGGGCATACAGGACTGCTACTTCAAGAATACGACATCATCGTCGACGCGGGGTGAGTTCAGGAGCAGCCACGCGGGCAAACGGCCCATCTAGGGAACAGTTTCACTGCCTGACTGAGCTGGCGCCCTTAAAACTCAAATTCAAATTGAACCAACGTTTCTTCAAATCTGGCACTGTAAATTCCAACAACCTGTTACCCGCTCCTGAGCCCACGACAACCCGTTAGTTCCTTCCCTCAAAGCTGCCTGAAGATTATTCTCTCATTTAAATTTACTGTGTCTGCTGATTCATGGAATTAACTGTAAAAATGATTATTATTATACAATATATGTTTTATTAGAATTGTATTTTACAGATGAACCCATGAAATATTGCATCCTAATATTNATTATTATTATACAATATATGTTTTATTAGAATTGTATTTTACAGATGAACCCATGAAATATTGCATCCTAATATTATTTAACAGCAAATACACCACTCTTGACCAGGGAAAGTAAAGGGACTGTAATGAAGTGGGACTTATGGTTGTGCAATTCAGGGCATGCTTGCAGTGACTTGAGCCACTCTAATAAGGGCCAGCTAGGTTTGCCATGTGGTATGTGTGTGACTGGCCATGGTGAATGTTGGCNGACTTGAGCCACTCTAATAAGGGCCAGCTAGGTTTGCCATGTGGTATGTGTGTGACTGGCCATGGTGAATGTTGGCAGGAGGCCATAGTGATCGTGTTGGATGTTGGCGAGCCTGCTGCGCTCGACTGCGATGCCAATGGGGTGAGCTTCCTGGAGAAGGCTCGCAGCTGCGTGTCCATGATTCTGCAGAGGAAGGTAGTGTGCTCATCACAAACCTCCAATCAGTTTTAGATTCAAGTGCCTCATAACGAGTGAATTCTGATGTTTTGTTTGATTTTATATTTACATTTAATTTATTTATGTTTGTCCTTCAGATATTTATTTATTTTGATGACTCTCATCTTATATTAATCAGCATTGTGTATATAGTATCACCTTCCTTTTGTTTTATTTTAATTAGGTATATTTGAATTTAATTTAATTTTGNATCAGCATTGTGTATATAGTATCACCTTCCTTTTGTTTTATTTTAATTAGGTATATTTGAATTTAATTTAATTTTGGTTGTAATTTGTTTAGTTTAATTTATTGATTGTGTATGTGAACAGTTGGATGGCCTTTGAAGGCATACACATCATCATGCACTACAATAAATAATGTTACGCGGTCGCTGCTTTGTATCGCGCAAGCGAAAGAGCAAGACAGAGTAGTAATATGATAGCGGGCGGCGAGTCGTGAAGAATTGTTTGAATGCCAGGAGAGCGATAAGCCTATGGCGGCTCGCACGCTCCTGACCATTAGTAGATTGAATTTCTGCGTTTATCCGAAGAAATATTCTGGTTTGAAGCCCTAGTTTCCCTCAGTGTGTGGGGAATCTTCGAGATCTGGAGACTGATGCTATATAATCACAACGAGCCTCCGAGTGGGGAGTTTATGAGAGTAGGGAGAGTGGGCAACGTTAAGCGACACACGACGAGCCAGAGGAGCAACTGCCTGTGTCTTAGGACAAGGATATGCTGATCCGTGCACATGACCCTCTGACAAGTCAACCTGTGTCCCACGTTAGAGCATTCAGAAAACTGAACCTTCGTCTCATGTTGTTTCCTAAGTTGATAGAAAAAGAAGACGACTTCCAATACTTCCTCACTCATACGTTGTCAAGGTAAACAATGGATTTCCAAGATGGGCTTTCTCAAGACAAACGTCATGAAATGCTAATTAATGATGTATTGGTTCGGTCTCAACTATCTAATTTGAAGGGTGACATTTTTAAAAACGTAAAGTTCAAAGAAAATTCTTGGGTGTTAGTTGGTGAACTTATTTATTTAAAATAAAACACTTAGGACCTATAATCATATAGATAAATAAATATTCAAATAACCCTTCTCGTAAGTATTAAATAATCAATAATTCAGCAATATTTAAAAATCATTACGCAACAACAAATGTGCCGAATTCACTGCGATCTAGTGTCGGATTCTGAAAGCAAGCTCACTTCCGACAACACATTGGTAGACCGTATTTGGACTGCATCAATGTGATGTCAATTGACGCCAAGATTTGGTCACGTCAATGCCCACAGGTACGGCCAATCGTAGACAGGTCTTAACATTCCAACAATTGGGGCAATGACACAGTTGGTACATCCATAATTTAAGCATCAGTCCCAAGGTCAACAGTCATTTCAAATGAAAATAGTACTTTTACTATGCAGAAGTAATAAGGCACTTTGTTGGCCGCCCGGCCGCCATCTAAGCTGGCGGGCACTGTAGACAGAGAACTAGTGCAGATCATTATGCAGGCTAGCTTTCTGTTTAGTGTAGGTCTGCGTCTGTGATAAGTAGAGAAACTTCATTGTTACATTACTATCTTAACTTTTGTTAAAATTGAAATTATTTAAATGCTTTAAAAAATGCTAGTACATCCACATAAGATGTAATTTGTCAAAGTCAAGGTATGCAGTAAATTTGGAGGTCTGATAGGACATGCTGGAATTCTAATTCCTATAGTACTTTATAGTTTGCATCAATCTATTTTGTTTGTTATTATTTTGTGATCTGGAATATCTGGTTTTTTTTTAAGAGGCATATTTTGAAAATTTTAATACAAACTATTTGGGGGCAAGTTTATGTTTTTAAAAAATTTATTTTTAATGTGTTTAGAGATTATAACTTGCCTCTTTTGTAACTTGGAAATATCTGTCTTGTGTTAATGAATTCCAAATTACTGAACAGTAATCAAATTTAGAGCATAGGAATGAATTTTGAGTGGTTTCCAACTGTTGTACTATCTGAACCTTAAGTTTTGTCACATCTGTCATTTTTATTTGTATTTTAAGCACTTCCAAACACTTTATTTTTCAAAGTTTCTACTTTGGCGGTCCATTCAAACAGCGTCGTTAGTGGACTGGTATTTGTTTTCATTGAGTTTGTGAACCTTCTTATCTTTGATGTACAACGCTGGTACTTCCTTGTTCCGGGTCATCTTCGTACAGACTCGTGGGTTCACAGCAGTGTCAGTCCAACATTAATAAGGGCGATGCTGTAAANGTTCCGGGTCATCTTCGTACAGACTCGTGGGTTCACAGCAGTGTCAGTCCAACATTAATAAGGGCGATGCTGTAAAGTTTTATAAGTCGACTGAATCAGCATAGAGGAGGATAGTATACCTCCCCTCCCCGGAGTGTGAGTTAGGGTTGATCTGTACACGGGCAGTGACCCAGCTGTCAGCAGGTGCCAATGACGACGGCACTATTCGCTGTAGACACCGCATGCCACAGCCACACCCATGTTATCTTGTTTAGGGCTCTTCCAACCCACTTCAAGTTTTGTATAGAAATTTCTGGAGATTGTTGTGTAGGCTACTTTTTTAGCTGACTCAGCAGCCGCCNGTTCCGGGTCATCTTCGTACAGACTCGTGGGTTCACAGCAGTGTCAGTCCAACATTAATAAGGGCGATGCTGTAACGTTTTATAAGTCGACTGAATCAGCATAGAGGAGGATATTATACCTCCCCTCCCCGGAGTGTGAGTTAGGGTTGATCTGTACACGGGCAGTGACCCAGCTGTCAGCAGGTGCCAATGACGACGGCACTATTCGCTGTAGACACCGCATGCCACAATCACACCCATGTTATCTTGTTTAGGGCTCTTCCGACCCACTTCAAGTTTTGTATAGAAATTTCTGGAGATTGTTGTGTAGGCTACTTTTTTAGCTGACTCAGCAGCCGCCNACCCACTTCAAGTTTTGTATAGAAATTTCTGGAGATTGTTGTGTAGGCTACTTTTTTAGCTGACTCAGCAGCCGCCGGTGTGAAATACTGTGCCACATGCAGTAGTTAGCTGTCGTCTAATGACCTTGCAAATTAACAAAAAATTCCAGATAACAATTAGTTGCCATTTGAATTGAAATTCTGAACTACTAATGAAGTTGTAATGATTATAGTATCACCCAGCCATCTTTTATTAGTCTATCAGTATGTCATTGCATGATTGTTTGACCAATTACACACCACAAAACAAGCAAACTATTACACCCTACAAGTTGGTCATAATTAATTGATAAGGCACATACATATTTGTGGTAGTTAAAATTGACAGCTCCTCTTCAGTCCTAAAAAAATTCCAAATTGTTCTTCAAGAATGGTGGTAAATTTGCCTNTAGTTAAAATTGACAGCTCCTCTTCAGTCCTAAAAAAATTCCAAATTGTTCTTCAAGAATGGTGGTAAATTTGCCTGTAATGACAATATAGAAGTTTGTAAGGTTGCAGATCTACACTATCACCAAAATTCCGGCACAAATATTGAAAACACNGTAATGACAATATAGAAGTTTGTAAGGTTGCAGATCTACACTATCACCAAAATTCCGGCACAAATATTGAAAACACTTGCTGACAATGCAATTGCATAATTTCATGGCGATTCATTTTTGCTCAGACATGCTGATTATGTGACATCACAGCTCATCCCATGTGAATACATAAACATCATAAATGCAGCAAAGTGGGGGACAGTGCACTGTTTTTCAAAAAACCATCAGCAGAATGCAGTCGTGCAGGGAAATTGTCTGGTGCGTGGGCTGTCACGTACCGTACAAAGTAGGTATGTAACGCCTCGGAGCATTACGTCAACTCTACTCCTTAGAAATATTTGCTCTGTGCGTACTCAAACTTGGATTCTCTCCTCAGTTAGCAATAGCAGATGTGTTCCTGAACATTTTGTGTGTTACACAATTGTTTTCAATATCACTTTTTGTAAAAATGCTGAGTTTTATATGAATTTCTGTTGGCCAACTTAGAAAAGAAATGAGAATCTGCCAACTCTTCATTATATGTAAACACCATTCACTTCTTTCATGGTAATACTAAAGTTGAAAGTAATTATTGGTCATACTGTATTAATCATTTGTCACACTATCATATTTCATTCTTGAATTGTTTTGATAGGAAATTTTGAAGAGGATTGTCAAAGGAACCACTCCCTTCAAATTTTGAAATCAAAGTTGTTTATAAGTCTCAAATTCAGACATGTTTGAAAATCTGTTCCAATGTCAAAGGTTTTGTTTTGATTGACGTAGTCTAATTTCTTAGAACTAGTTAATGCTGTTTGGTTCCTGTCGAACCAATTAAGGGAAAGAGTGTTAAAATATACTGTAATTTATTTGCATTTGTAATGAAATTTAAATTTTATTTATTATAGATATTAGCTGTACAGTGATATTTTAATATTGTGTAGTATGCACCTCCAACACTATACATGTGTGGGCAGCTTCCATATAGGTAAGTTGAATTATCTCCGTAACAACCTTACTTCTTTTTCGAATGTTGTTCATCATTTATAGTCTATTTTCTGAAGGAAAGATAGGCTTATGGAATCACCTGAATGTGTTTCTGTAATGCCCTCCCCCCCCCGCCTCCCCCCACAAAAACTTTTAAACTTGACAACAAAATTTCACCAAACTACGTCTACATATAGTATTTACTAATGCCATCTGACTTTTATAGTTTTTAATCATAATCATGCCGGGTACTTATTTTCAAAATGGTGACAATGTTAAAATTATTGCATTTTGATATATATATCTCGAGAACGATGGAATAAATTTCTACCACATTTGGTACATTTATGGTGCATTATATAAGCATTGAAATTAGAAAGCGATAATCATATAGGTCTGCCATATTGGAAGATAGTACAACTTGAAAGTAAAGCTTCTTCATTATATCTCGGGAAAAATTTAACCAATTTAAACCAACTTTAGTACGTTGGCAGTGCATGATGTAAGCAATGAATTTAGAAAGTATCAACGATGATAATCCGCCATTTTGGAAGATATTGTAACATAATAAATAAAGCTTTTACATTATATCTCGGTAATTACATAACTGATATATGCCATATTTGGCATGTAAGTAATGCTATTGTAGGCCATGTTCATATTTGCAATTTAAATGGCTTCAGTAAGACACCTATTTTCAAAATGGCAGAAATAGNGCTATTGTAGGCCATGTTCATATTTGCAATTTAAATGGCTTCAGTAAGACACCTATTTTCAAAATGGCAGAAATAGACACAGTTAGGTTTGTTTGCAATATCTCCAAAACCGTTTAACCTGTTTCTACCAAAATTAATATGCTGGAAGTATCTTTTACAATCATTAAATGTGCCACAACATAGCCTANGTTTAACCTGTTTCTACCAAAATTAATATGCTGGAAGTATCTTTTACAATCATTAAATGTGCCACAACATAGCCTATTTTGTCTGCCATTTTGTAAGATTGCATCATCTTAGAAATAAAGTTGACGCGTGGCGTGTACTAGGATAGGCATTGCACTGTTTCCACACCCTGCTATAGTTATCCAGGGCAGGCAGTCAGCCAGCCAGGGCAGGCAGCTGACAATGAAACTGCCAGGGAAACACCCTCGAGACAGCCCTGATGCGTAAGGACACGCGGGAAATAACTGAAGTCGAGAGAAACAGGGCAGCCACACTGCGAAGGAACCAGGGTAACCCCGACGAGAATTAGTGCAGATCCAACTTCGTAGGAATCACTGCCACAGTAACCGCACCCTCCCTCCACCCTCGTAGGGGCGCACAAGCCGCTGACGAGACACAAAATCAACGGAAAGTTCCAGTTTCTCTCGCGAGAAATTGCTGACAACAGTTAACTTGAATATAGCGGGACACGAGTTAAATTCAGGAGACGCTGAGGCAGGGGGAGAAGTTGTTCAGAGTCAGTTGAATCCACGCCGTCGGGAGGCGCTGGACCAGGGGTAGTTTAATCCCAGCCGCCGGACCAGCGTCAGTGAGAATCAGTCAGGCAGACATATTGCACGCAGAGAAGCCGCAGTCGGGTGAGTCAGTCGAGGCCGGGTTTATGAGTAAATTCCTGGAAACGAGTGGCAGCCCCATACCAAGGGGCGCCATTCCCCGAGAAGACGCAGTCGTGCGCCTGATGGCGACGAGGCAAGCAGTCAGTCAGTAAGTCAATTGTGATGTCACTGGGGAGAGAACCTAAGAACAGCAGAGACTTTATGTGCAGATTTCCGAGACAAACCAAGTAGAAGTGTCGAGAACTAATGATCACATTCCCGAAATAGTAGTGGCAGTTTCCGAGGCGGAGAAGTCGGGAGCACGAGACGAGTCGTGGCAGACGTCGACGTAGGAGAGGGGACGCGAGGTCTCCGACGAGGAATGCCAGCAGAGATCAAAGAGAAATCACAAGTCCCGGGAAACCAATCCCGGACTTCAGCGAAGGAAAGCCGAGCTGACCCAGCTACTTCAACCAAAGGCGGAGACGAGTGGTGAGTTCCAAACGAGGAACGCCACAGGGAATAGTCCAGTGCAGCCCGTAGCTGANACGAGTGGTGAGTTCCAAACGAGGAACGCCACAGGGAATAGTCCAGTGCAGCCCGTAGCTGAGAAGGACAGGTGGGGGCCCGCCGAGGGCTCCTCGCCGGGATGTGGTAGGGAGTCAGTCAAAGCCGAAGGAAGAAGCCAGCTGATTACAGCATGCCAACGAGAGCTAGTCCGGGGGCCTGTAAAAGGGCCACCCCACTTACCAGGTCTCAACTACCAACGAAGACAACTCACCAAAAGCCGCAGTCACAGATAAGTAGAGAAACGTCTCCATTCAAACAACCTTCCCCGACGCATAGCATTCCGCCCACCAGCCCTTCAGGCCTACGACTTGTAGGGGAGCTCAGTCTCGCCAGTGTGTGTAAATTCCTATGTTACCTTTAGACAAATAAAATACTGGTGTGTTAACAAACGGAGAATAAGAGTATTTGTTCACCCCTAACGCAACCACCACAGGTGCCCTTAATCTTCACCAAAGTATAGTAACTCAGTACCCTACTAGCCATCATCCTGTATAACTTAGGTGGCCTAGTAGCCACAAAGTTTTTATGTCCTATCTCGGGGAAACAATCATAAAATTGCCACCAAATTTTGCACACAAGTAGTGCTATAGTGGACCATATAAACTTGATATAATTTCAAAGGGGTCAAACTTTTTTTTAAAAATAGTGCAACATAAATTATTTACATAATTCAATCATATATATATTATTATTTGACAATTTTGAACCAAACTTTTACATTCACACTATCTATAAGAAAAATCCGATATGCCTATGCAAGGCCTGTTTTAGGTATTTTTGCACAATAGCACCAAATGAGAAACTAAAGCTTTTATACCATATCTCAGCCAGTCAACGTATTCCCACCCACTTCTGCACACAAGTAGTGCTACTGTAGGCCGAGTAAACTTAAGTGATTTAAGTGATTCGCACACTTGTTTACAACATTATGTCCCTGCAGATATTTGAAGTCGTTAAACCCAGTCCATCCAAGCTTTAAACTGGTTACTACAGAAATTTTTGCTCAGAATCCTACCTCTATAACGTAATTGGCTTCATCCCGGCTTACTGCATGAGGAGTTCTGTGTTCGACTCACATTTTAGGCACACGTGTATTTTAATTTTCTCACTAGTATTGCAGTTGTTTCTGGTTGCATCTATGATGATATTGCTATCAACGAGTCTTCAAGACCCACATGCCATCTAGCGTTTTAATAACTTCATCAAAATTATTTGCATCCGAGTGGAGGAAAGTAGGCTCATTAGTTATANGTCCATCCAAGCTTTAAACTGGTTACTACAGAAATTTTTGCTCAGAATCCTACCTCTATAACGTAATTGGCTTCATGCCGGCTTACTGTATGAGGAGTTCTGTTTTAGGCGCACGTGTATTGTAATTTTGTATTACAGTTGTTTCTGGTTGCATCTATGATGATATTGCTATCAACGAGTCTTCAAGACCCACATGCCATCTAACGTTTTAAAAACTTCATCAAACTTATTTGCATCCGAGTGGAGGAAAGTAGGCTCATTAGTTACATAGATTAACTTCTTGTTAAGGTTTGTGGTGTGAGAAATGAAAGTTTTTCTAGTCCATGATTCTGATTAGCTGAACCAATCAAACATCACAATAATTTTAGAACTGTTCCTATATTTAAAACGTTTGTTCGAAACTGAAGCTGTTAAACTTCATCACACAAATATGGCAGCTTTATTGTGTGTCGGTGACATAACAATCTTCCACATATCTTTGATCAACTTTGTCTGTAGTTATTTGATAAGAAGAATGTGACATTGTGAATAGACTGTGGATATCACCGTAGTAGAAGTATTTTATTTCAATGGTCTTTTATGAATGCCTACACATTTGTGCTAAAAGTTTGATGAGGTGGCAGCATACATAAAAACATGCCACACTTCCTGGACTAAGCCAATGGCCAACCTTAAAACCTCCTGGACTCGAGGCACCGTAACACACTACACCTACCGTGGTCACTGAATTTGCCAGATATAAAGAGATATTACATAAAAATAATGGATTATAACAAGGGAATCAGGCAATTTTTATCTTACGTTACTTGCCATATTTTTAACCTTCTTTGTGTAAGAAATATTTCCCCAAATTTTGCAGTATCTTTTATTTTCACTTGATACAGAAATTATCTTTACATTGTCTATAAGGTAGAGTGACTTAAACCTTTCACAGTGTTACATTAAAAGAAGATAGTAGACTCATGTTGTTGTGTGTGTGTGTGTGTGTGTGTGATGGGCCTGGCCCATTTATTAAGTAAATATTGGTGCTGGGTTGTAGGGCAACTACAGCATGGTAATGTTATCACCCTATGGTGTGGCACGACCTGTCAGAGGGATCAAATATCTGAGCCGTCAGTTGCATGGCTTGTGAGAGAGAGAGACAGAGAGAGAGGGGTGGGCTGAGAGCTGGGCAGACGCGAGTGCTGGCAATGCCAGGGTTTCACAAGGAACTAAGGTTTGTCTGCTGCCGCAAGTCTTCATCCATACCCAACCTGTATCACTCTGTCATGCCACCTGCAAAGGTATAAAAGACGAGCTAGGGGGGAGTCGTTCATCAATCGTGGCCAGTCGTTTCTTGGTCTTTGCTAGGTCATCAGCCGGTGGTAGTCACAATGACTCCTCGAAGTGTATCATTCTGTGCAGACTGTGCTCGGTTGCTACGGACAGGATGTCCAATAAAGTGTCGGTTAGTAATCCGGTGTCCATGATTTCAGTAATAGCAATAGCGAATGGCACAACCAGGTGCGGACGTAGAGCCGAAGGAGTATACGAACGACCACCGGGGTCCCTGTGTGCTCTGGATTGTCGGCAGGATGGTACACTTTGACACCAAACAGTAGGTACCAGCTGCCGGCCAGTGTACGAGGAGCGGAGCTGTGTGGTGTGTGCTACTCTCCCAGACTCTGGAACCTGCTGGAGGAGTATGAGGAGAGGATTTGAGTAGTGCATTTCCCCTTCAAGGCTCCACAGGGACACAATAAGAGTAGTGATACAGAGTCTAGTCAGGTACACCCGGAGACTCAGATCCTCGGTGGATGGTTGGGTACGGAGGTTTAATTTATAAATTGTGTGCAGTGAAAACATAAGCCACACGATATGCAGGCCAGCCCTACTCAGCAGCACCACCATCGCAGCTGGCAGGGGACGGGTCAGTCCAGTAACGGACACCCTGGCATGCCAGATGGCCGGCCTTGCAACTCGGCAGTTCCAGCAGCGGTCAGACACAGGGGTGGTGGAAGGTGAACTAGAGGCAGCAGTACGGGGATCCCAGACAATAGGCAATCCTGGAAAATGCAGTGCTACTACATGGTACAGCTTTTGAAGCAGAGTAAATGAGTGGAGAGATTTGGGCAGCTCTTAACATCGGGGTCTTGAGAGCCAATGGGGCTGAAGCAATGTGAGCATAGAGTAGACTGGAATGCAAGGGCAGGGCAAACGGGAGATTTGTGAGAAAAGACGCCGACCAGCCGGCATCGTCCAGAACAATTTCCACATGCGAAAATCTGGAAGTGATCTCGCCGGGAATTGAACCCAGTCCACCTCTGTGGGAGGCGAGTGGTCTGACTATGTTACAACCGTAGCCCCTGAAGCAGAGTAAAGGTACTTGTATTTTCTCTTCTAATCTTCTGTATCTCAGGCCATGTTGACTGTGATACACACTTTTAGTTTTCAGAAAAGAAAAAAGAAACTGTGCATCAATTGAAAGATTTTAAAAATATTCACATCTCATCAAATGGGCCTTATTTTACTGTGCATTATCTTGATCAATTGTGATGGCTTTCTTAGTTGGTCCATGGTTGAAATGCATGCGCTTGTGTGCTTGTGCAGGTGTTCTCGGAGAGCAAGGACGAGGTGGGTCTGGTGCTGATGGGCACGGAGGCGAGTGTGAACAGCCTTAACTACGAGCACATCAGCGTTGCCTCCAACCTGCAGCTGGTCACCTGGGAGCTGATCGAGAGTGTGGAGTGCGACACCAAGCCTGCTACTGCGACTGGCGACTGGCTGGATGCCATCATTGTCGCCCTCGACATCTTCCGTGAGCAGGCCGAGTGAGTTCCCCAGCCAACGGCTGTATATCTTCTGCTGGGGCTGTTTAATAAAACCACAAGTCTACAATATACAAGAGAATTCACATGTAACCTGTAAAAAAATGGTAGTTGCTGTTTCATAGAGCGACAAGTCAACATTGTTTGCTACAAGTGAAATTGTACAAGTTGAAGGGTGATTGTGTTTTCCAAATGCACAGTGGAACCGCGTTATTGCGAGTATGGCCTGTTGCGTCATGTATGCGATTGTGGTAGTTTTAAATGCACCGTCATTTGCCCTATCATTTCAAAAGTACTTAATTTCGTTTATAACGCAATTCTCTTAATGATTCCTTTCACTATAGTGATACAAACATCTGTAAACTTGTATATTAAATATGTTTAAACACGTTGCACCGCAAGTGTTATCCACCTATTCGCCACGCCCGAGCCAACCTTTGTTATTCTGTGTCGCGTGGCATCACTCGCATCAGATGGAGGAGCATGGGAAGAGGTGCGTGCGGGTGTTTTACTGAGGGTAAGGTAGATGGGTACGAAGGGGAGAGGTACGATCGGAAGTGGAGCTAGTAGAGGACAAGAAAGATGGGAGGTACGTCGGATATAGACCTGGAGGGGGTAGAGGAGAATGGTACGTACTGTGGAATGTATGAGGGGCGGTGAGATGCTATCCGCCTACCGCTCCTTCTATGTTGTGGCAGTAGGAAGACTGCCACTTGCTGCTTCTCCACGTGCCAGGCCTGTAAGGGGAAAATCATGATTACATTTAACAGTTGATGGTTTGTGAATTTTTGCATCTTATGTTGAGCGGATTTAAATAGTGAGCGTAGCTTCATGTGTTACTGTTTTGTAAACCTTAGTTCTGTTTAAATTATGGAGTGCGCTAATAATAGAAAAACACTTGACATTGCAACAAAGTTCAAAATCATGTGCGAGGTTTTCAAATGTGCGTGGTCTAAATAAACAATTTTTTAGTGCATTTCATTATATAAAAAATGCAACAATATTTGTGTGTTGAGTATTTCCCGCATTGGTATGAACAGCAACACATTTAACGCATTTAGTTCTTTCGATGAAGTTAAAATTGAATTTTATTTCCGTACAAACAAAAATTTTCACTGCATCACCAAAACACTTTCTCATAAGGAGAACAGTAAAACAATTGCCTCTCACGAAAGACGTTAAACTTGAGTTCCCCACGCCNGCCACTTGCTGCTTCTCCACGTGCCAGGCCTGTAAGGGGAAAATCATGATTACATTTAACAGTTGATGGTTTGTGCATTTTTGCATCTTATGTTGAGCGGATTTAAATAGTGAGCGTAGCTTTATGTGTTACTGTTTTGTAAACCTTAGTTCTGTTTAAATTATGGAGTGCGCTAATAATAGAAAAACACTTGACATTGCAACAAAGTTCAAAATCATGTGCGAGGTTTTCAAATGTACGTGGTCTAAATAAACAATTTTTTAGTGTATTTCATTATATAAAAAATGCAACAATATTTGTGTGTTGAGTATTTCCCGCATTGGTATGAACAGCAACACATTTAACGCATTTAGTTCTTTCGATGAAGTTAAAATTGAATTTTATTTCCGTACAAACAAAATTTTTCACTGCATCATCAAAACACTTTCTCATAAGGAGAACAGTAAAACAATTGCCTCTCACGAAAGACGTTAAACTTGAGTTCCCCACGCCACCAATAAAATAAATAGAATCATAACTAGTGTATTGTGTTGTCATAAAAATTAAACAAATTTTGGAATGGCAACCAGCTATAGTAGCCTACTTACTGTTGTGTGAATTATACTGTTGAGTTGAGCAGAAATATCAATAGGGCATGTATGCAGTTGTGAAGTACAATCTATGAAATGTTATTACAAGTGTACAAGACATTGAATTCTGCACAATAAAAGTAGTGAAAAAATAAAGGTAATGTCAATTTTGTGTCTATGTAAGTAAACAAATTGTTAACATATGCCGGTAATTCACTCTTTTCTATAATAAAATAAGTTAAAATCATAAGTTTTTCATGTGTTGTAAATGTCTGATTATAATGTTGACATTTTTCATTTCCTTCAAAATATTATTCCTTATTGTCCAAATATTTTTCTAACTTACAATAAAAATACATTTGTTTATGTTTGAACAGATACGTGTGTTGTCCGCTGGTTGGAATACAATGGGAAAGTAACCTCTGTTCCATGGTGCCAGCCCTTCCTGTTACGAAAATTTACCGTGTCTACACATGGGACTGGAGGACGTGTATTACTGATCTGCTTTTTGCTTTGTGAACATGAGAGAGAGAGAGAGAGAGAGAGAAGTGTGGTGTAGCATGCTGAGAGAAGAGTGAGAGAAATGGGATGAAGGGAAGCGGGTTTTCTTGCGGATCTCCATTTTACCCTGCCCTTTCATTCCGGTGTTGCTCCATACTCTTCTCAATCACCCTCATCGGCTCTCAAGACCTCCCTGTTAATATCTGCCAAAAACTCACTCACTCACACTCTCTCTCTCTCACTCTCTCTCTCACTCTCTCTCTCACTCTCTCTCTCAATCACTCTCTCTCACTCTCTCTCTCAATCACTCTCTCTCTCAATCTCTCTCTCTCTCTCAATCACTCACTCACTCACTCAAACACTCACTCATTCACACTCTCACTCTCTCACTCACACTCACTCTCTCATTCACACTCACTCACTCTCACTCACTCACTCTCACTCTCTCACACTTACTTTCACTCTCACTCACACACTCACTCTCTCACTCACTCTCACTCACACATTCACTCTCTCACACTCACTCTCACTCACACATTCACTCTCTCACACTCACTCTCATGCACACATTCACTCTCTCACACTCACTCTCACTCACACACTCACTCTCACTCACACACTCTCTCACACTCACTCTCACTCACACACTCTCTCACTCACTCACACACTCTCTCACACTCACTCTCACTCACTTTCACACTCACTCTCACACCCACACTCACTCTCTCACCCACACTCACTCTCTCACTCACTCTCACTCTCTCTCACACTCTCTCTCTCTCTCTCACACTCACTCTCTCTCACACTCACTCTCTCTCACTCTATCTCTCACACACTCTCTATCACTCTCTCACTCACTCTCTCACTCACACTCACTTTCACACTCACTTTCACACTCACTCTCACACTCACTCTCACACCCACACTCACTCTCACACTCTCTCACTCACTCACACTCTCTCACTCTCACTCTCTCACACTCACACTCACACACTCTCTCACACTCACTCTCACTCTCTCACACTCACACACTCTCACACACTCACTCTCACTCTCACACTCACTCTCTCTCACACCCTCTCACACTCACTCTCTCACTCTCTCACTGATCGCAGAAAACATTGCAAATTGAGAAAATTACAATTGAAGAGAGAAGTGTGTAGTGGAGGGAAGTCGAGTGCTTTCGATGGCAAGCGACTTAGGAGCTTTACGCTGTTGAGGAACACCACATTTAAATATATATCTGACGGATTTCTGCTTTCTTATAGTAATGGTCGGCAGAAATTGAGATCTACATATTGAAAAATCCCTAATAACGAATAGATGGGGAAATAGGAAATTCTACGAAGGTTAAAGAAATTATACTGTGAGTGGCCTACTCCCAGAAATAGCTAAACCATGTGTTATTGAAGGAAAACTGATCTGTGAACCACATTACTACTCACAAGATCACAAGAGAAAGAAAATTGTAAATATAAATAACAAAGGAATGATTAAAGGAAAACTATAAACTTGATGTTTCAGGAAAGAATAGTAAATAAAACAATGAACAATGTGGTGGATATTACAATCCTATGTCAATATTCTGAAATATGTTTGTAGTTAAAAGCAATCTTGCAGTTGTGGAACTTCAATAATACACGTTATTGAAGAGTACCCTTTAATATTTTTCCCCATAATGTATTTAAACAAAATCGTGATTTGCCTCTTGTAAATTGTAAAAGTAACTGACATATATCTAAAATAAAGGAATATTTTCGTCACTGTTAAAATTTCTTCACATAAAAACTAAAAATGTTTTATTATTTTATTTGTATGGTTATGTGACAATATAGCAGTAATGTATCGTATATTTTCCTTCAAGTATCAACTTTTATAGAATGTAACTTTTCATTTGTAGCTTTTATAATGCATAGCTATAGGCATTATGCCAGCACCTCACCTCAAGAGACCTGAGAAAACTGTTGTGATGATCAAAATAATTTTAACTATTAAGTAATGGAAACAAACTGAATTTACTGTATTATTGTGAAATCAGATTTTGATTATTTTGGGGAATATTGATGGCCGCATCATAAACAATTGATAGCAATTGAGACATTTATTGTTAGGGGTGTGCAAATATTGTGCTATTTTGTTCTTGAAAACTTTGATTTTAGTGTTTTCTTTGTTTGTAAAAATTTTATTTGATAATACTTTTGTTGAAAAATTTCAAAAGTAGAACTTTACAAATTATTTAACAAGGTTTATTATTTTCAAAAGTCACTAAAATTCGAAGGCTACGAAATTTTACGAAATTGTGTATCCTTGGGTCTATAACAAGAGGCAAGATTTTATAATTGTATTTTGAACAGAATTTAATTTCAGAAATGTGTTTTTTTAAATTTTGCAAATGCAACAATAAAAAAAGATAATATAACCTCTAATGTAAGCGCAGTGCGCACATTGATGGTGCCGGTTAGTATTCAACATGACTTTGATTAGTTTTCCACAAACAAAGTGTGTATAAATGTGAACCTTCAGTGCATTCTGGCTGCTCCGGATTGATATATGCAATGTGTCGTTTTTCACTAATTTGGAACAGTTATTACTTCAAATCTAACCCCGGACAATCGGTTCAATCATTCTCGTATGTTATTCTGTGCTGGGCAAAGTTTCTGTTTCTTAATCAAACTACGGCCCCTTCTCCCTATTCATAAANTTTTCAGTACAAGCACCTGTAGGATTCCAAAGTCTGGTTGGGAAGTGCTTATGTTGTACTGTTGCCGCTGCCTATATGGAAGTACGTAAAAGTGTAGAAAATAACAAAAAAAATTCTTTATTTATTTTATGAATGTTTCAGAGAGAGCTCTGGGCTCTTATGTAAATTTAAATTGTGAAATATTATTAATTATTTATTTTGGCTGGTGATTACCTGAATAGATAATTAAGAAGTGACGTTAATTAACTCGGTGAAACCTAAATGCCAGTATCCCTAGCTCGCTTTGAAACAACACCCCATTGGAGGCTGTGCAAATTGAAGTTTAGGTACTACGATTCCGAGAGACCAAGAATTAATACTTTTCTCTGATTTCCGACGGCAACATGAATGTGACCGAGTAATGTGTTACGCTTACAATTCACATTCAGTAATTTAGAGCAGAAATATTCCTCTAGAACATGCCAATCGTACATGTCAATCACGTCCTACATGCAGTCTGTAGCATCATTCTGTTTGGTCCCCGTGAAATATCTGCCAAACAAAGATACATGAATTGCTGCTTAAGTTAGCTGAAACTTTTTGTAGTTATATAGCACTACTTTGCTTCAGATTTTCCCTACATTTTTATTGGCAATAAAATAGTGTCTCAGTGCCAGATAAAGAAATTCAATAGTTGTGAATGTCAAACCTTTTTATTTTATTTTCATGCTTCTCGAAATTCACGGTTTTATTTTATGTATACGCATTATATGATTTGTCACTTCACGTAGGCTACGTTTTCTATGTTATAAGAAAACTTGACTACGCTTTAAAAAAGATTAAGATGTGAAAAGTTGAATACTATCAATATATATTTTATCCGGCCCCTGAATAAGTTTTGAAAATTACATGTGGCACTTGAAAAACTGAACTTGGCTATTGCTGGTATTAGTCATTACCCTGGAGATAGGATGGTAAAGATGCGTGCACGACAGTCTCGCTGACACAGCGGACGTGTCGGCCAGCCTGCTTTTCTCTCCTCGTCACCTCTAGGTCCGTGCTACGCGTTGCGGCCCGAGACTTGCCTTTGAGTGTTTCATTATAAAATCTCACGTGTCTCCTTTGTTTGAAGAAATAGAATGTCAGCGATGGTGACTTTTAAAACTTTCGCAATGCAAGCCTTTCAATCAATTTGACGTTCTTAGGATCTTTAAAAAAAAATTTGGATTCAATAGCACTACAGTATGATTCAAAATGTGCAAATCTGTTTTTGTTTGAAAGCGATATCACAAAAAGAAAAAAAGGAAGTAGTGAAAGAACTTATTTTACATGTAAATGCCTATTCTGTGGCTGAGGCCTGCTTCAGATCCAACATGGTGATTCCTAAACCTTATTTTTGAGAAATTTACACATTTATTAACACTGAAGGTATTGGAGAAAAAATGGGCACTTTTGACTGTGGCCAAAATTTCTGTTCCTATTTTAATGTTCATTACTACCCAAACCATTGTTTCACGTACAGTTTGCGTTATGTGGCGTGCTTAAATTCCACTTAAAAGGAGAGGTTATTCCAGCTGTCTTGTACATAAGGAAGAGAAAACTTGCTTGTAGGAGAAGGGATGACAAGCCTACCGGGAATGTGTAGCTTTCCAGTGTTGGTAATAGCTAGGCCATTAGTCAGGGCTGAACGGTAACTGCACACAACCTGCATGTGGCTATCGGCAGTGTCCTAGCTGTCATACTGATGTAAATATATCGTCTGCGTTTATTGTCACTATGCTGAACTCTTGCTTCAGCTAGCCCTAGCGCAAATATCATCATCCTGAGGTGAGTTGTTCAGAAGTTTATTATATTATACCTGCTTATTTTGCAGAAGATAACAAGTGTGATTTTTGAATAAGACTTAGATATATATATAACATATTTACAGTTGCATTTATTTTGAAAAACACCCCTTAATAATTTTTCTAGCATGTCATAAAAATAATTACATTGCTGTATATGATTAATGATTATGTTTTTTGAATTCATTCATTTATTTCATAATCAGAAGAATGTTTTCCTGGACTGGACTGTTCGTAAAGACAACTTAGTTTATTGGCCATCTTATGATGGTGCATCGACAAATGTTGATGTTATCTTAATCATTTAAGAAACCATGCTTATCAGAAGAGCTAAATGAAAACACAATTTCGTTATCAGTGAATGCTGCTGAACTGCTAGTTTTTGTGGAAGAAGTTTAGCCAAGTACTTCTAGCCAGAGAAATCTAGAGCCTTGTGGGGTGTGGAGTACACCTGAAAATAAAACTTAATGCTTCAACTTTCATCTTGAGCACCAACCACAACATAGCTGCCAACTGTTCCGATTTTCCCCTATAGTGTACCATTTACTACCCTACTGTACGATTGCCTAGATTTTTTTAATGATAACAGTGTCGTTTCACAAGTTTTGTTCACATTATTCAGAGTTTATTTTCTGATGCACATATGATGTTATCTTGCCCAGCCGCCTTCGTTGAGAATAAAAACAAATACGTGATCTGTAATTGCCATTACAGATATCGGTAGTAGGCCTCACGGTTCACAAAGAAAGATATGAGTGGAGTGGTTAAATGAGGGGGTGTGTGTGTGTAGCGGAGCGGAGGATCGAGGGAGAGGGCGAACACTAGGCAGTTTGTGAAGCTGACTTGGCCGG
>NQII01001674.1:0-33013 GCA_002778355.1 Clitarchus hookeri
CGCGACGTTTGATTAATGCCTGCCTCCTCTCCCCCCTTCCCTTCCCACATCGACTCCCTTCACAAGGCTTGCTTCCGCTGTATCATTAGCACGAATAAACAACGCCCGCGCCGAACAGTCCGACCGACCGGACGGTAAAATTTCATCCCGCCCTTTGATTTCGGCGGATCAATCGTGCACGAGGCTTACCGGGCCGTCCAGCAGGAGAGGTCCATAGCGAACCACACAGTCGACTATTGTAGGCGTTCAGGAGGTTACAAATATTTTCTACATTCTTTTTGGCATATGGCGTTCTTTTTTCGTTGCGATATTAGATAAAAGTCGGGGAAAACGTGTGACAGCGGAAGAAAATTACTTTTCAAAAAAGAATGAAACGAGTTTTAAGAATTTTCAAATTACACGTATTTGTTATTTTTTAAATCTCAAAATTGTACCAAAGTAATACGTTAGGTTAAGGCTCGGAATGCCATAAAAATTATTTCTAGAAATTTTTGTTTATGCGGATTTCGCCACATTTTAATATTGTCTTTTGAGATAAAATTTAATGTCATAAATAGCTAGAGGTCCACTTACTGCATGTGAACCACGTGTCGGATAACAAAGAAATAGCTAAATGCTATTCTTATGACTTCACTTAACACTACCTGAAACAAAAACTTGTGTTCTTTTACCTTATTTGAAAATTTTAAGAATAAATACCTGAAGTTAAAATTCTCATATTTGCGCTTAAATACACGTAGAAATTTAATTATTTGGCATGATCTGCTATTTTAATCAATATATTATTGACAACGCGTCCCGAAACCGTGAAGTATACCGTAAATCTAGAAAAACAATATTTTTTTTCTTGAACAGCCTTTAAAGCTCTACGCATCATTATCTGCCTGGCTAAACGCAAACAGGGTAGCCAGGGTCGTGCCATAAAAATAACAGTAAGGTAATGCTGTGTGATGGAAGACATTCGCAACGCCACTGGTCAGGTTGGATCACACGATCTCCTGGATACGTCGTCATTTGTTGTGACTGTGACGTCTATTGAAGGCCATGAGCAGTCCGTCACAGCTTCAAGACCCCCGTCTGCCTGGCACTTGAACTGCGTTCTACGTAGAGTGTTTTTCTTCTACGAAACCATTAAACGTTCATACAATGTGCTGATCTACGAAAGTAACACACGCGAGGGCTGCTGAGTACTTTCAAAATACCAGGCACGTTAGAAACACCATTTCAGGGCACTCCAAAGCAAATGAGAATGTTTTTTTTTTCCGAAGCGTTGTATCTCAGAAACCATACACGACCACTTAAGGGCCCTTCATTGAACCTTCCTAAAGCCCCCCCCCCTCCCCATCAATGAAGTAATAGCGTGACCGCTGGAAGATCCACGAGTACACCCAGTGCGGGTGTACCACAAGCGCAGAACTTCCTGGCCGCTCAAGGAGAGTGGATCGTCGGCGAACCTCCCAGCAGCTGGGACCAGTAGCCCATCGCGGCTGTGCGCTGTTGCCTAGTTCGCGGTGTCACAGCGCGGCCGAAGCGAGTCGAGCAACGTGCTCCTCAGACGCACTCGAAAAATCGTGAAACATTTCATTGCATTCCTGCCATTTATCTTGCAAGAGTCTCACTTCGCTCAACAAGTACGTGAAAATTCCAAGTCCGTGTCTTTATCCGTTCGTGTTTCACACCGTTACATGATGTGCGCGAACTCGCGACTGTTTTTCGAATAAATCGATATTACTCGTTCTTCCATGTTTCGTTATCGAAATTTTTCCGCGTTGCTTTGCGAGCAGACGGTAAGTATCGACTCGTTGTTTAGTCGACACTGACGACGTGCAGCACAGCAGCTGCCTCTAGTCCGCAGTGGCCAGTGCGGTGACGGGTTTCGGACGATCCTCGCTGTTTTTCGTTTGCTTGCGTGTCAAGTTTCCGTTGAAATTACGGCGATGAGTGTACTTTCTGCTAAAATAAGTGGTTGTAAAAGGGGAGTGGTTGACAAACAAGCTCGGCCTATAATCTGCACAGTGCATTCTCTTTTTTACTATCGAAAATAATTCCCCGTAAGAATAAATGCTAAACAAATTAACAGTTTGACAACACGAGTGTGTGATGATGGTGACTGCACAATGCCAATGACATGCATCTGCGTAAAAAAACTATATTTGTGTCACCTAGGAAATAAAGATTTTTGAGGAAATTAATTACAGATTTTTTTTTTTNTTTTTTTTTTTTTTTTTTAACAAAGACTGTCTTGGTAGATAAGCGTTAGAATTTGACGGAAAGGGGGAATTCCGACAAAAAAAAATTACGGCGGCTATGCGTAAGAAAATAGGTGAAACGTTTTCAGCAAGTTCCACGAAAGGATTTTTTCTATGCGTCGGCTTTTGTTATAAGAACTCGAATGACGGGCGGAAGTTTGTAATGGAAAAGAATAGCACTACAACTGCGTGGATAGGGAAGAAGAGTTTGTGTTGCCGTTACAAGCTACAACACAAAGATAAATTATTTTTTCTATGCTTAACACAAATGTTAGTACATTAGAAAACAATCACAGACGTGAAGGGCGAAGTTTTAATAAAAACAACTTTTTATTATTGTTTTCTGCGTCATTTTACGAAAAACATTTAAATAGAAGTGTGGGCGGCTCGTAACATCGAGGTCTTGAGAGCCGATGAGCATGAAGTGAAGTGAGCATGGAGCAGCGCAGGAACGTAAAGGCCGAGGAAAGAGGATATCCCCGAGAAAACCTGCTGATCAGCGGCACCGTTCGGCACGACTCTCACGATTGTAAATTAGGGAGCGACCCCACCGGGAATCAAACCCATGTTCGCCTAGGTGAGAGGCGAGTATTCTGACGACTACACCATCGCGGCCCCGTAAAACGTTTAAGAAACGTCTCACGCACGAATACTAGTTTTTTTTGTTGTTTCCGTCTGTAGTGGGCATTTGTTTTAAAGTGCAAATCACTGAATGGGGTATTTCAAAAGTTATTTTCAAATATGAAATATCGGGTACGGCATATTTAAAGGAGTACACAGATGGGAACCAAAACTTTATTAATGCGTCGTAAAATGACTGGCTAACAGCTGAAGGTTTAATAGAGGAGAAACTGCACGTCAAATCAGAGATTTGCACTCAAGGCGATGAGATATGTGATGCGCGCATCTGGGTTGCTTTTAGCACTGCCAAACGTCTAGACATCGGGCAAGTCAAAAAAGTAGGAAAAAAAACTGAAGGTCGGGTTTGGAGATGCCAGGCTCCCTAAATGACCTCCGAACTTAATCCTGCACAGTCAGGACTAAATTGCTTCAAGAAGAATTTTGTTGTGTTTCATCCACAGGGATGATTTTTCACGTCTCTTAAGCGATTATATGAGCTTTGTTTTTTTTTTACTGCCACAAATAATAGATTTTGACACTAAGAGTACCTGTGCGGCGAAATATGGCTGCTTGCAATTTCCTGTAAAATTTTTTATTTGAATTTAAAGAAAGAAAAAATAAACTAATTTAATTTTTTTTTTTCAACTGTATGTCGAGCAAAGGGGAGGCGAGCGAAACTTATGTAGGAAATAGACACTTTCGAAGAAGTGTCAACCACACCATCTATTGTGTATTAATAAATATTTATATCTACATTCTCAGGTATAGAAGAAATTGTATACGAACCAGAGCAATGTTATCACATGGACGTAACACGAACACAACATCCAATAAGTGAAGTATAATACAACTCGGATATATTTCCTGCTGAGGCTATGCGAACTATATGCTTACACGTCTGGTTCATATACAGTCATTTCGAACAATACCGAACACAAAAAAATAATGTGTTTGTAGGGAAGTGCAATCAGGGGTTCGGTTGACACAAGTATGTTACACGCAAGATGTGATTAGCTTGCAGCGCCAAAAAGTATAGGATTATACACAACTAAGTTTAACAACTATGGCGGTGCAGTATCACTCCTGTCTTATCCTGTACCTTGTCTTGTCCTGTCTTGTCCTGAAGCTTTTAGCCCGAGGGTCACAAAATATAATGATATTTTTTTTAAATATCCTTTTACCTATAGAGTTTTAGGTTAGGGATGTCAAACACAAACTGGTTTGTTAATCCTTACGGAAAAATTAGAATTTGTATTGTTAAACTATAATAAAATATAGATCCATTTTTTTTTATATTTTACAGCTGAACGTGATTACACAGTAATATTACATGCGATATAAACAATTCCGAAAAACAGGTACTACAAAGTCATGTCATTAGGAAAGCACTAAGCACCGGTGCAAGTCTGGCATCTCTTGTTGGTGAAATATCTGGTGAAATATTTGGGCTAGATCAAATCTCACTATTCTTTTTAAATGTTCGCTCAGGAAGAAGACACTGTTCACAAATTTTCGTCTGCAAGCTGACTTGTTTGTGTATTTGTTGAACCTTAGACCATAGAAAAAGTGATCACAAATATAATTTTTAAAATTAATCGAACTGATTGTTTTATTTTCTGTTGTACACGTATAACGTCAAAATAGCTACGCCGCGCGTTATTTTGACGTTTAATTTACGAAGACTCTGAAAGCAGGCCGTAATCCACTTGTTGCCCTGTTATAAGCTGCGGCAACACACATATGATCCAGAGACCGCATAATTCCGTGGATCACGAGTTTGACATGACTGTTTAAACTGATATATATTTTTTAATATTATAATTATAAAACGGTTATGAGTTACGAATTTTCGAAGGCGCTTGAGATCTAGATGTTTACATCTGGGGATAACTGAGACTGAGACGGAGATAGAGAAATGACGGAATGCAAGAGTGGAGAAAAATTGGAGTATCCCGAGAAAACTCACTGCTCGTCTACAAAGTCCGCCACGTCCCTCGCATGCGAAACTTGGGCTGTGAAACCATCGGAAATCGAACCCAGATGAACTTGTTGGGGAACTACCGTGTTGGCTAGGTAGCCAGTGCGGTCCTGAAACTTTTTATAGTAAGCGGTAGGCTCTCGATGTACACGGAGATTATTGAGTGTTGACAGTTGAGAGATTTGCGCGGCTCTTAACAACGAGGTCTTGAGAGCCGATGAGGGTGAAACGAGATGAGATGGGAGCAGCACCGGAATGCAAGAGCGAGGGGAAACGTGAGATCCCCGAGAAAACCCGCCGACCAGCGGCATCGTCCGGTGAGATTCCCGCTTGTGCAAATCCAGTTAGTGACCCGGCTGGTGATCAAACCAGGTTATCTTTAATGGGAGGCGAGCAATCTACCCGCTCAGCAACCGCGGTCCTTAATAAGAAAATAGGAGGCTGGGGGTGAGTTCATTCAGCTGTCCTTTTACCAGTCGTATGGGTGCGCTAGGTTTGGAGAACTGGGGCGTTTGGAACAACAGTGGAATGGAAATTGGGAAGGGAGTAGTATTTGCTCAAGGAACATGATAATATTTTTTCACACACACGCCTCGCGTAAAATTTACTATTCGTACAATCTTTAGTAAGCCAGGGCCGAGAACGAACCAGGGATATTGAGTTGTGGGTGGCCGGTTGGTACCCTAGCGTGCGTCCTGCTGCAAACATGCAGATCAGATGTAAGCAAAAATTAACCCATGTGCGGGTGTGCAAATTGACATTGCCGGTTTGTTAGCGTAAACAAACAAACAACGTGTAAATGTCCGAACGCAAATTAGAGAAATTCGCCCAAGTAAATATCTGTTTCATTTTACGTCGACCCGACAGCACAGATAGGCTACATTTATTTCACACAAATATCAGTTCGGTTGCTTGGAATTTCCAATTAAATTCGTAATTTTTTTTTTATTCTGGACCACGTTTTATGTTTAGGTAAGGGTATTTGACATATTTTTAAGTAAAAATTACTAGTTATACGCATGGGTATACACAGGACTACTGTAGAAAGTGATAGAAGCATCAGGGCCTACATTAATTACGTTTTGCGTATTCCAGAAAGTGACAAGTTAATACATTTTTCAACGCCATAATAATTTATGATCCTAACTGCATTTGTTTACTCTAGTTACAAATCGTTTACTCTTGAGTAGATAAATTTTTTACAGTTTCGCTTCTATTTTACATTATAATTCAAAAAATAATATTGAAAACTATTTACACAAACTACTTTCGTACCAGTGAATTTTATGCTAGACCCTATATATATTTTTAAATCGTTACGTATTATCACCTCCATTTTACAGAAGGCTACACAAAAACTTAACTTTAATTCACACCCATACCACAATCGAGAATCGAACCTAGGAATTCTCGCAACGCGAAATACCCTAAGAAAATTGGTGATTTCATTTCTATATTATGTTTATATTCCAGTACACATACACACAAGCCACACTCACTGGTTTGCGAGCGTTGTTATTTTTGCTCCGTTTTATCTACGAATTAGTTATCTGAATATTTGTTCGAAGAAAATATATTTACAGGGTCAAAATAAATGCCAACAGTCGCCTGGAGCAGCTTGATGCCAACATTTAAAACCCACATTTCAATTTAAAATGAAGGCTTTACATCCCAAAAAATGTACCAACTCTTGAATTTTAATACTTTTATTTATGAAGAACCCTGTTGCATGTACACAATCTTTAAGACTTTATTTGAAATAAAGTTGGGTGCGTGGTAGGAAGTTGTCCTGGAGTAAGTTACCAGAAATTATTATGTTTTTATAATCTTAAAAAAACATTTCAGCTTTAGTCCATTCGTGGTTACTTCCGACGTTTCTGAAGCCCTACTAAAATTCTACTTTCAGCCAATTCCTCCGCCTCATGCAAACAAAGCTTCAAAAAGTCTAGAAAATAACAACTAACGAACGTTGCATCGCATTTTTGCGCACTCATTTGAACCTATTTTCCATTAGATCTATTTCTTACGATATATTAACCAATACACCTACTTCCTCAGTAATTTAATTTTATTAATTATAAACATGATATTATAATTAACAGATAACATAGGCCTATAAGTAAAACTTTCACTTAACCAAAATAAAGAAACTTTTTGTTAACAAAAACTTAAATCGATTGTGATACATGACATATTTAGAAAACATGAAAGCTCGTCATCATGGGTAGATTTTTCGAAGGTTTTATTCAAAAAGTGTGAAGGTACTGTGAACAGACTATACCAAGTATTAAATTATGACAAGATCAAAAATGGTTTAGGACTTTATCCGCTAGCCTAAAACATGAGCCAAAAACTTTTACATAAAAAACGTTTTAATAATATATATATTTTTAATGTGTAATACTTCCCTAAAAGAATAACGATGTTGGTTTTCAGTGCACTGTAACGCTGAATTTGTAGGTAGAAGATATTAATATTATGGAGCAACAAATTTCTTCATGCGATATTACAATTTTGGAGTAGTTCAGGTACTTGGTAAAATATCTTGTTCCTCTCTACGAAAAATCAGTTAACACAATTTTATAATTATTAATCTGGCTGTCGGAAGTCAGTTACCTAAACATGACATAAAAATAATTATTGAAATACTATTTTTGGCTGGTTAATTTTTCTCTTACGTAAGTAATGGGCTTTATCGGCTCTGGATCTAAGTTTGCACCGAAACTTTTTCCGCGTGCTCTGCAGCTGAAAGCGCGCCTCTATTCGTCGGACGCTGAAGGCATTTTCAACTGGGACCATTCTTTTCAGAGGCCAGTCAAGCGGCTTTTTTTTTTCCTCTACGTAGATCGTTCTTGGCTTCTAGAATGCGCTCCTTGTTAGTCTGATTTTGATTAATTATTCGTCTCCTCATATGATAAATGTGGGGATGGCAAAAGCATTCGCCCCTGGGACACGGGTTCACGGAATAAATTTGAATCGCCACGACTATAAACCAGTAGTTGCTGGCGAAATTTTCGTCGAAAAAATTAAGCTCCTACGATACACCGAGGGAAAACTTGTTTTCACATGGGCAAACAAATTAATACTGTTAATTCAATCAAATATGTTTGTTGTCAGGCAGATTATTTTGGCTGTAAAAACATGGTTTGTTTGGTTCAAGTCAATATTTTGTTAGCTGAACAACGTGAGCTTTGTTCAATTTCATATTTTGTGTACACAACAAAATATCTCGTTAGAGAAACTATTTATTTGGTTGCCCATATACAAACACACGTTTGGTTGAATTTCCCAAAACATTAATTTCAGTATATATGTCATTGAAAGAAATAATTTGTTAGTGGCTACAAAATATAATCGGTTAATGCTTTCAAAGGCGAAATTTAGTTGCTGGTAAAAAACAAGTAGTTGTGCATAATAACACGTAGGTTAACACATACTTAACCGTTTAGCGCTCACTAACATGTTTGTTTACTGAAAAAAATATCTAGGTACTGACTGCCACTAAATATTTAGTTAGTAGCAATATCATTCGCGTAGTCTAGAGAGAAACGTTTCGCTGAGAATATAGATCTACAGCCGTTATGTTCCGCCCATGCACGATGGCATGTTTCAAGTGGTCACCATCTGTCTGGCTACGACGCCATATTTGTCAATGTTCACACCCTGCTTAAGGTAGCAAACCAGTTCGTGAGAAATATTATTAAGAAATTGGGGATGGTTTGCATAATTCTTTATTCTTATTCCTAAATAAATATTCACACAAACGATTTCAAATAAATACTTTTCAGTGAGGTGAAATGTTTAGGCCTTGACGTGTGTCTCACATAATAGATTTCTGGTATTTGCATGCTCAAGTCAAAGCCGGCAACACACAGCGAGGTGGCACAGTAGTAACACACTGACCTTGCGTTCGTGAGGACGTGGGTTCGGTTCCCGGTCCAGATATCATTATTTACGTGTTTATTGTCTCTCAAATTATATCTACCTACCTACCAAAGACAGCAACCCGGAAAACACTTCTGTGAGTCCCAGTGATTAGTATTGATTCCACTATCGTAACAATTTTTCTGCGAATAACAAATAGACTATTGCATAACAACACATGCATTTATTTCTATGACTACAAAAGTCTCTTTGTGGTTGCCGCTAAATAGTAAAATGACAAAAGTGTTTTCTTGGTGCGACAAAATCTCGCGTGAGATCTGTACTGACAAAAGAATGTTGTGGCCAAAAAAACAAAAATTGTTTGACTTCCACAAAACTGTTAATTTAGTACTCTTATTATGTCTGTATATTATGAACCAAGTTTGTAGAATGCATGACGTATAGTAGTTAAATAATTACGTGCAGAAAAATATTTTTAAGTTTGACAGACAAAAAATTTTACGGAACCACGTATTAATATAATAAAAAATATATATTCATATACAATGGAGAGCCAAAAAAACTGGTACAAGCGTACGTATGCAAATAACAGAGGCATGGAACCAATCAGAGTAACGCGATGTGGTCGGCAGCTAGATCGGTTACTGCTGCTACAATGGCAGGTTATCAAGATTTAAGTGAGTTTGAACGTGGTGTTATAATCGGCGCACGAGAGATGGGACATAGCATCTCCGAGGTAGCAATAAAATTTGGATGTTCGCGTACGACCATATCAAAAGTGTGCCGTGAATATCGGGAATCCGGTCAAACATCAAATCTTCAACATTGTTGCGGCCGGAAAAAGATCGTGAACGAACGGGACAAACAACGACTGACAAGAATCATTAAACGTGACAGACGTGCAACCCTTTCTCAAATTGGCGCAGATTTCAATGCTGGGGCGTCAACAAGTACCAGCGTGCAAACTATTCAACGGACCATCATTGATATCGGCTTTCGGAGCCGAAGACCCACTCGTGTACCGTTGTTGACTGCACGACATAAAGCTTTACGCCTCGCCTGGGCCCGCCAACATCGCTATTGGACTGTCGATGACTGGAATCACGTTGCTTGGTCTGACGAGTCTCATTTCCAATTGTATCGGACTGATGAACGTGTACGGGTATGGAGACATCCTCATGAATCCATTGATACTACATGTCATCGGGACTGTTTAAGCTCGTGGAGGCTCTGTTATGGCATGGGGCGTGTGCAGTTCTCATGAAATGGGACCCCTGATACGTCTAGAAAAGACTCTGACAGGTTACAGATACATAAACATCCCGTCCGATCACCTGCACCCATTGATGTCCATTGTGCATTCCAACGGACGTGGACAATTCCAGCAGTACAATGCGACAACCCACACGTAGAGAGTTTCTACTGAGTGGCTCCAGGAACACTCTTCTGACTTTAGACACTTCCATTGGCCACCTAAATCACTACACATGAACATTATTGAGCATATCTGGGATGCCTTGCAACGTGATGTTCAGAAGAGATCTCCACCGCCTCGCACTCCTGTGGATTTATGGATTGCTCTGCAGGATTCATGGTGTGAAATTCCTCCTACATACATTCAGACATTAGTCGAGTCCATGCCACATCTTCTTGCGGCACTTCTGCGTGCTCGCGGGGGCCCTACACGTTATTAGGCAGGTGTACCAGTTTTTTTGGCTCTTCAGTGTATATATATGCACACACACAGGATGGTTCGCCTAACGTGGACACCCCCAAAATTTCCGGAACGGTTGCAGATCACGAAATGCGGTTTTCGCTTTAAATGGAATTACGTGTGGAGGCAAGTAATTTGCTTCAAAGTGACTATTCGAAACACGTGTATGGACAGGAATAATACAATATCCAGAATTTGCACACGTCTGTTGTCACGAGGTAATTGGAATTCCACACTGCGGGTGAGACGAAAGACTGTTATTGGCGAGACGCATCAACACTATGTATTGGCACGTGTCGATGCAAACGCCCGAATGGGTACGCGAGAACTTTCCAGGTTCGTAGGAAATAGTAAAACAAGTGTGTTACGGATACTGCGCCAACGGAAATTACATCCATAGCACGTAGCACTTCATCAGACTTTACATGAAGGCGATTTCCAGTAGCGTGTTCAGTTTGGTAGGTTTGTCTTGATGTCTGTTAGGGATAACACCAATTTTCTGAAGAACATACTATTTACCGATGAAGCGACCTTCACAATCAATGGGTGCTAAAATTTACGAAGTATGCAATACTGGGCGACGGAGAATCCACGTTAGATCCGGCACGTGAAGCACCAGTGACACAGGAAGGTGAATGTGTTGTGTGGAATCGTTCCAGACTACGTCATAGGGCCATTCTTCATTCAAAGGACAATGACCGGCTGTACGTACGCCCATTTCCTAATAGAGAACTTACCGGCACTTATTGACGTCATACCACTCGACATAAGTAGTGATATATAGATTCAGAATGATGGTTGTCTCGCGTATTTTGCTATACTGGCGATGCAAGTGTTGAAAGAAACGTTTCCAAACCGGTGGTTAGGGCGTGGTGGTTTTGTAAGATGGCCAGCTCGTTCTCCTGACCAAATATCTCTCGATTTTTTTCTGTGGGGAACACTGAAAAATACGGTGTAAAACATGGTTCCTACGACGCCAGAAGATAAGCAGGAACTCACTGTGGCAGCTTGCAGAGACATTACGAGAGAAAAAATTCAGGCCGCTCATCGCTTTCTATACAGGATGATTCTAAAACCATGGGACAAACATTGAGGGGTGGTAGAGGTCACTAAAATAAACAATTATTTTATAGGAATATATGGGCGGGAGTGACGCGTTAAGGCACAAACACAAAAATAATACAAGAAATGCAACACAGTGTTTATTTACAAAGTCGCTGCTAAATGCCTTTTTACAGCAATGTTTATAATAATTGCTCAAAATTGCTACCACCGACAGTAATGCAGGCTTGGTAGCGTCGGTGGAGTGATTGGCGAACATATTCAAATACGCCGGGTATTTCACGCACGCGTGCAGCCGCACAGGATAGTCGAGCGACGAGGTGTACAATGGAATCAACTGGATTCTCGTAAATGAGGGCTTTCAAACGCCCCCATAGGAAAAAATCGAGACTTGATAAATTTGGCGATAGTGGTGGCCGTTAATGTGTTATGTTTTATGTATTTGTGTTTGTGCCTCAACGCGTCACTTCCGTCCATATATTCCTATACTATAATTGTTTGTTTTAGTGTGCTCTACCACCCCTCAATGTTTGTCCCATGATTTTATAATCACCCTGTATGTGCGTTTACAAATATGTATTGCCGTCGATGGTAAACACATCAAACACATGCAGCGGAAAGACCTAATGAGAAGCGTTCCAAATATAACTAATGCTCTTTTGTACTATTCATGCTGATGCGATTGCATTTCACCTTAGGTTGGGTTGGTCCATTTTTGTTGTGCATCTGTACTTACTCGTCACTCAGTACAGTTAATGACTAGGAAACAAATCTCCTGAATTACATTGGTATCTGAATAAAATGTAATGTATTGATATAAGACTTGCACTCACATTACCCGCCTTCCCCCCGCTGCGGTGCTCTTCTTTGTCCAAATCGCATCTCGTGCCCTTTGCCCTAAGTTAAGCGCTACGCTGCTATAAGAAAGCGGTCCCGCCAAGGTGAGTCACGGCGCGTGTTGCTTACAGCTTTAAGTACACGTCCAGTACCCCATGCTACCAGCCCACTTAACTTAGTCATATTTGCACATTATTTCGTGGCGTTTCTGTGTTACCGAATATGCTATATCACTGAATTCCTCCTGCACGTACTTTCAAATGCCGTTGAAATAATTGTATGTTTCCAGGGGTAAAATCATATGTGGTTTAATTATTTCTGTCCACATACGTGTTACGAATAGTCACTTTGTTGCAAATTACGTGCCCCCGCACGTAATTTCATTGAGCGAAAACCGCATTTCGTGATCTGCAACTGTTCCGGAAATTTTAGGGGTGTCCACTTTAGGTGGACCAATCTGTCTATATTTTTACATAAGGCAGAACTGACTCACTGACTGACATATTAACGTCCAGCCCAAACTATTATTTGTAGAAGGATGAAATTTTAAGGAAACTTTCATTATATAATGTACGCAGACAATAAGGAAGNGCCCAAACTATTATTTGTAGAAGGATGAAATTTTAAGGAAACTTTCATTATATAATGTACGCAGACAATAAGGAAGGATTTTTTCAAAATGCCATCCCTAAAGCAGTGAAATGGCGTTTCATGTTTCATATGGAGAAAACATATTAATTAAATTGTTTACAAATAAGTATTGTAAAAAGCATAACTTACGTTTTGACATGGATGATTACTAATAACAACTCCAAACTTATTAAAACCATAAATAATATTGTAGCGGAAACGCGTTTTCCACGCAGACAAATTCGCGGGCAAAAGCCATTTCCCTATATATTCCCAACGAACTGGCCCGTTCCTTCTGTTGATCGCACAACACAGCTGTTTCTTTACTTGCTACCATTGCTTGAAATATCCTCGAAATAATAAATAAATACTAGGGAATGGGTTGAGGCATTGCGTGGTAAACAATGAGTTAAAAAAATTNAATATCCTCGAAATAATAAATAAATACTAGGGAATGGGTTGAGGCATTGCGTGGTAAACAATGAGTTAAAAAAATAAACTTGAATACATTCAGAATTAAAAATACATGTCTTAATTTTGGAGTTGAGAGCTATTTTCGTACTTAGGATAATTCTACAAATGGTTTTAATAATGATAGTTGCACTCTATTTCTGTATAAAGATTGATTCACGAGGAGTTGCCGTCACTCACTGGGACTTTTCCTTACATTATGTGGAGCAAAATCTGTCATGCACATGTGGGTTCTATTCCCAATATTTACAGAATTATTGGAAACATTTGAAAAATTACGAATAAAATATAAACCCTTTCAGATGTAAAAACAGTGATGTACTATCAGACCTTATTATTTACAGTTGAGCATCAGAATTACGTCTTACAAACTTACAAAAGATGTTTACAAATGTTTCCGTCTACTTCCATACACTTCGCCGGACGCTTATGAACCGCACGTGTTGCTCTACGTAGCTGCACGTGGCTGTCTTTGGTTTCTGTAGCGGCATGCATGCTACGCGCAAGTAGTTCCTAGCGTGTTTGTGTAGTCATTTGGTAAACAATATCCTTCATCCACCCCCCATACGCAATGCGCTAGTGGTGATACATCTGGCGATCGAGGAGGCTGGGGTTGAAAATAGCCTCATCCTACCCATCTTCCAGGTAAATGCACATTTAAGTATTCAACCACATCGCGATGGAAGTGAGGAGGTGCACCATCGTGATGGAAGATGCGGAATATCCACAAATAACAACGGCGGTTCTTCTCGCAAAACTTGCAGGGACACCNGCACCATCGTGATGGAAGATGCGGAATATCCACAAATAACAACGGCGGTTCTTCTCGCAAAACTTGCAGGGACACCACACCGGTCCAGCGTTCCGGGAAAATGAATGGCGCAGTCAGCTGATCGTGTAGGACACCACACCACACATTGATGCTGAAATGGTGTTGAAAACTCCTTTCCAATGTAGGTTGGGTATGCTGATTGCCGAATTACTCTGTTAGTATTGGGAATGTGTCCCTCATTTATATGACATATTTTGCTCCAAATTATGTAAGGAATAAGCCCTGTGAGTGGCGGCAACTCCTCGTTATTCATCCTGTATGCTACGTCAGCCATGTTGAAACTAGTATGAAGTAATGTATCAGTGGCAGACATTGCAATATCACAGTTTTTTTTTNTGCTACGTCAGCCATGTTGAAACTAGTATGAAGTAATGTATCAGTGGCAGACATTGCAATATCACAGTTTTTTTTTCAAATAAAACCACAAAAAAATCTTTGAAATCTCGGTGTACAGATAAAATGCGACCAAATGTTTAATGCGTTACTCTGTTCGAGTTAGGGCATGAAATATTGAGGTTGCCGTTCAGTAGTGTGTTAATTTTCAAGTTGTAAGTCACATGCCAGTATTTTTGTAGCGGCGTTTCCCCTAATTTTAAGAAGGTTAGTTATGAATTGAGTCCGTAATCCCCAGTTATATATGAATATAATTTTTTGCTATGATTTCTCTACGAGGAAACTAAATATTCAGCTGTTTTATTTCAGTTAAAAATATTTAGATTTTAAGAGTAAAAATAAAATGTTTTAAAATATAACGAAGGAAGATTTCTGAATATGAATACCTCATTTTGTACAGATCTTGTTGAACACTGACACTGTTAGTCTGCAGAAGAGTGGTATATCCCCTTACTTTCCTATAAGTGGTATATCTGCCTTTATTGCAAGAGTTTTCCTGAATGTTGTTTTGGCTAATGAGAACATCGTGAAAAGAAGATCATCTTCATTGCTAACTTTGGCGCCGTTTGTAGTGACTTTGTGGATGTGTACACTGCAACGTTATTAAGAGAGTTTAAGATGTCTGGCAAGTGAGTGAGTGGTTGAGTGGGTGGAGAGACTTTGACGGCTCTTGACGTCGAGGTCTTGAGGACCGACGACGGTGAAGCGAGGTGAGTATGGAGTAGCGTCGGAATGAAAGGGCGGGGAAACAGGGCATCCCAAGAGGCATCGTCCGGCATGATTCTCACATGCAGAAATCCGGGACCGACACCATCGGAAACCGAACCCTGTTCGTCTGGGTGGGAGGCTAGTACTCTAACCACTACACCATTGCGGCCCCTAATCAGGAATCTAATATACTTGTGTTTGAACCTGGATGTCTTTTTTGAGGAGCCGGTGTACTAATCGTCCCTCTTTTTTGGCAAAGGAAACACTTGCGTACTAAATGCAGGCAATAAAAACACCTTCTTGCAAAGAGCTAGCCGCATTATTACTTGCAATTTTGTAAAACTACTGCTGACAAGAGATCTCCACATGACTCAGGCGGGGTGCTTAATATGTTTAGATTTGGAGACGAATCCGCTTCGTCGTTTCTGATTTTAACTGAATCGGTATTTTAGCGTTATTTGTACGTGCGGATTGTATGGAGTTTTAGTTCTGGTGAAATAAATATAAATACCTTAACTGCTCTTCCGGTGCAGTGGAATTAATTGCCCTGTTTTTCTATCAAGAACTGTGCATTTCTTTGGAAAAAAATCCACGTGCGGTGTGTTAAGCTAATATTTGTATCCTCTACGGAAATTATTTCATTAAGTTCGGCGGATTAAAGGAAATTAAAGAAAAAATTCAGTGCACGGAGTTCCATCAACACTAGCAAAGTACAATTTGTCATGGTAAGGGGAAACTGCGCAATGGTTATTGAAACCCTTCATTTTATCAAGTGTGTTACAAAGGTTGGCGTACATTTTATCAAGTGTGTTACAAAGGTTGGCATTATCGAGCCTCAGCAAGCGGTAAAGAGTACAAATTAACCTATATTTCAGTGACACTGAGCAACATATACACTGCCGGGATCAATAGTTCTCGTGTGGTAGCTTTCCTTATTTCTCAGAAAGGTTTCACCTACACCGAACAATTTTCTGTTGTTAAATTTTTTAATGCAAGCGTGAAAATAAAGGGGGGGGGGGTCATAAAACTTCCAATCACCTCTGTGAATTTGGGTTCGAACCAGTTTGTACCCTTCCATTAACAAGCGTGAAACGATGGGACTTCAAGCAAAATTACTATTAATTTGATGACGCTATTATCCAAATGACGAAGCGGATGCAACGTCGCCGTGGTAAATTACAGCATTTCTGTCGGTGAAAGTCGAAGGTCGTTAGCGACGTCACGCGCTTGTATGAGAGGCGGCGGAAATTCCTTTAATAAAGCCCTAGAGGACTAACCAGCAACTTGCTGCCCACTCGATGCTGGAAGAATTACCAGCCATTCCGAGAAATAAAATCTAAACGCACCGGTTCTACTTTCTTCCGACCCCCATTAGTGGTCCCGGACACTGATCACTCATAGAACGGCAAGTTTATGACGCTTTCAAATTAGTCATTACAGACCTTGTAAATTATAAATATTAAAAAACTTACACCTGCAGGTAGCTCAAAACAGCACGTTCTGTGAGACGAGGTGAGATGTGAACCCGTAATGGAGCACGAAATAATTATTAAACACTGCATGGGCCGAATGAATTAACTGATACACTGCGCCAGACATCGTGAACCGACGATACCTTTGCATATTCAGGGATGAAAGTTCTTTTTTTCTGGAAACCAGAGGGGAATGTCAGTTCTAACCTAAGCTTGCGGGCGGCGTGTGCAATAACGTACAACATTTGGAATTTCTGTGACGGATTAAATAATAAGTTCGGTGTCAATTACTAAACAAAGTATTGTTCGAACAGCTACGGCTCACTGGGGGTTTGCAGTAACACAGAACAAGTAATTCTACAGAAGTCTAATGGCGTGGCAGTTACTTTGGCGTGGGCGTACCCCTCATTCGGTGATTGAGTGCGCAAGGTTCTGGAAAAGCGGTTAGTGCCTGAGTTGCTATTGCATGTGTGCCAAGGATTCGCTATTAGCTATAGGCTGCCGGCTTGAAAGTAGTTAACCAGGCGCTGATTGGCGACATGTTGCGGCACGTGACGCCATTTTGGTGGCGTGCGCAGCTGGAGTTCGAGATATAACAGGTGGTTGCTCTTCTGTTTTTTTGAATATTATTTGGCAGTGCAATTGTAGATAGGAATTCTGCAGGAGAGCAGAAAATAACCAGGATGTATCTAAACAATTGTACCACACCTCGGGAGGTGATTCCTGAGATAAAAATAAGCAAAAATGGTCTTATGAAAAAATATCCTAGAAATCGTTGTTGCTGAGATACAGGAGTTTTCACATTGTCGTAAGCTGTATCACTATTGCATCTTACTGTGTTGTTACGTTGGATAGGGCGTCGCAGTCCAGTGCATCGGCCTGCCCGATCTCCTGACCTCAATCCAATTGACTTTTAGCTGTGGAGTAGAGCGATTTGTGCAGCTCTTTACATCGAGGTCTTGAGAGCATATTAGGATGAAGAGAGGTGAGTATAGAGGAATGCCGGAAAAAAGGGTGGGGGAAACGGGAGATTCCCGAGAAAACCCGTCAAACAGCGGCATCGTCCGGCACAATTTTCACATGCGGAAATCCGGGAGTGGCTCCGCTGGGATTCAAATCCGGTTTGCCTAGCTGGGAGGGGAGTAGTCTAACCACTACACCACCAGGGCACCACGCCCAGCAGGCGACTGACTCCATCCAATCTCCTCACAAGCACCAATATATTTAATTACTCCGCCAACATTTCGCTTTGGCTAATTTCCACACCTCCACCACAACATTCCAATATATTTAATTGCTCCGCCAATGTTTCGCTTTGGCTAATTTCTACACACCCGTCGCACCATTTCAATATATTTAATTGTTCCGCCAATGTATCTCATTGGTTAATTGTCCCACGTCCACTACGCCCTTCGCATTTACAGAATGAGTATAAAATAATACCCCAACTTTAAAAGTCTATAATATGAAAACCAAACAACCAATAACCTTGGTTGTCCAATCAAAAGAACCATGGAACTGTGACGTTTGTTTGTCATATCTTCATAAATGTGCAATGTGACCACCAAGAGCGGCCCGAACGACATCTACGCGATAGTCAAACTCGTTCCACATTCCACACTCTTGCCAGCATATCCAGTGTTACGGTTTGGATGGCGTCCGTAATTCTCGTTTTGAGGTCGTCAATGTTAGCCGGTAATAGTGAACGAAACACTTGATCCTTTATGTACCCCCATAGAAAAAAAAACGCACGGGGTAAGATCCGGGCTTCTTGGGGACCAGTGATGAAGAGCCTGGTCACCAGCAGCTCCTCGACCAATCCAGCGTTGCGGCAACATTTCGCCCAGGTATCCGCAAACAGCTAGGTGCCAATGAGGTGGCATACCATAAAGGAAACATCAGACCGTCCCCTTCACATTGGCGTGTCGAATGCGAGCCACCTCACCACCTCAAACCTTGAGTTACGAACGCCATCCAAACCGTAACACCAGACATGCTGACAAGAGCGTGGAACGAGTTTGATTATCGCGTAGATGTCGTTCGGGCCGCTCATGGTGGTCACATTGAACATTTATGAATGTAGGGTATACAAACTTCACGGTTCCACGGTTCATTTGATTGTTAAAATGCAGAAATAGGGGGAAAAAATACAATTTACGAACTTAAGATTATATAAGTCATAGCCCAAACAATGCTACGTATTTATATTTTTCCAATCGACGCGATATTCCAAGATTAAAAGACTTTAGTATTGATTTTGTATTGAACTGGCACCTTTAGAGAAAACGTCTGTGTTTATACACCAAGAACTTGACAATTATAAAAAATGAAACCCAGTCCCCTAATACAATTTTTTTTAATTACACGGTAGACTACACAATCAGAGCTGAATACCGATTCTAAAATAGTACCCAGCTCATTGTGGACAATTTACATCCGGACGTTGGCAATGTTTCAGTCCTGGCATGACAATGGATTATTGGCATACGAATAAAACATATTCGAAAGGGCAGAAGCGAGAGCTTACTCAACTATTATCTATGTTAATTTTGCGACAAACTTTGTGCAACTCTGTAATGCCCAGGAAGAGTCTGATGCCTGCTTACATACTTGCGCTCTATCAGCCCCCCGTGATGTCCTGATGATATACAATCTTTCATTATGCAAAAGCGTAAGCAATAAATTCGCGAAAAAATTTTAAACATAGTCATGTTTACGCACATGGGAGATTTTTACCCTTTCAAAATTAAAAATATCAGTCTGCAGGAGAGATTACTCAGGCCAGAAGGCCTACTGCAATTTGCCAAATTACGAAGATTTGTACACATCAGTTCAGGCTCTCCATCGAAAACGGAACCCCAGGCCGATTTTGCAACAATGACCTCTTCCACGGAGTCGTATAGGAGGGTGACTGCAGTGGCTAGAGCTCTCGTTTCTCATCACGAGTACGCGTACAGCATCCTTTCTTTTGTACACACATTTTCTCAGACGAGGTCCACCTTAAAACCTGCCCATTATTCACTCTCAGCTTATACCCCCTCCCCCCTCCTTCCACTCTTCACCCAACAAGCCAAACACGACGAGACAAGTTCGATTCCCGGCAGGGTCGCTCCTAGATATCGCCCTTTCCTTCCTCAAAACATTTCTTCCTCAGTTTATTTGTTTGTCTAACAAAACTCAGCCGACTTAAACAACCCGAGAAAGACGTACTACCTTATATTGAACCATATTACTCGTAACATTATTTTCTCACTCAATTTCTCTTTAAAGCATTCCCTTACATTCAATTTTATACACAACTGAAATAATAAGATTTAAAAAAAAACAGTAAGGTAAGGTTCAATAAATGAAACGTGCACATTTAAGAGCACATAAATTAATTATACAACTTTTTTCCATATATTCAATCCTTGCCCTAATTTTATGTTGGCAGATTATGGATTGTACACAATGGTTTCATTCGATGTAGACCCTTTCCTTAAGTTCACAGATGGTTAAATATATCTCCTTACTGTGCAACGCAATTAAATGTATGAGTCTATAAACAAGTTTATTGGGGTCTTCATGAAATATGCAGCCGGTGTTCTTGTATTCACGACATTTTTTTTTAGCAAAGCCGTTGAGGAGCTGTGTGAGGTCGTCGAAAAAATCGCCACTGTTTTCACCTTCGACACTGTCTTCATTATTGTATACATGGCCCTTCCCTTTTCCCACCTCTTCGGGCCGGAAAGCAATCTCTTATATGCTAAAGAAGGCTAGGAAAAATCACTCAGATATGACTCACTATAACCTGTTTTATTTACGGAATGTTATTTACGGAATTTTATTTACGGAATTTTATTACGGAATATTCTCACAGCACACAGCGAGCAGCGTCGCTTAAATTGTGGTTAGCAGGGGTATTGACGGGGGAGCATGTCATACAAAAATAGCCTATACTGAACCCTTACATCTATCGTCTCGAGAAATATTCGTTGAAATACTACTGCCGTCGATACCAAGCACGATGGAGAAACATCACTTTGAATATTTACGAAATAAATCTAATATGTAAAACTTTCCGCCGGGTATAACAGAAACCATGACTATATCACGAATATATTATTGTAAATATGCATCAAATCGGTTTGAACAATGGCGATTACGTTCANCGAGAGCTTACTCAACTATTATCTATGTTAATTTTGCGACAAACTTTGTGCAACTCTGTAATGCCCAGGAAGAGTTCTGATGCCTGCTTACATACTTGCTCTCTATCAGCCCCCCGTGATGTCCTGATGATATACAATCTTTCATTATGCAAAAGCGTAAGCAATAAATTCGTGAAAAAATGTTAAACATAGTCATGTTTACGCACATGGGAGATTTTTACCCTTTCAAAATTAAAAATATCAGTCTGCAGGAGAGATTACTCAGGCCAGAAGGCCTACTGCAATTTGCCAAATTACGAATATTTGTACACATCAGTTCAGGCTCTCCATCGAAAACGGAACCCCAGGCCGATTTTGCAACAATGACCTCTTCCACGGAGTCGTATAGGAGGGTGACTGCAGTGGCTAGAGCTCTCGTTTCTCATCACGAGTACGCGTACAGCATCCTTTCTTTTGTACACACATTTTCTCAGACGAGGTCCACCTTAAAACCTGCCCATTATTCACTCTCAGCTTATACCCCCTCCCCCCTCCTTCCACTCTTCACCCAACAAGCCAAACACGACGAGACAAGTTCGATTCCCGGCAGGGTCGCTCCTAGATATCGCCCTTTCCTTCCTCAAAACATTTCTTCCTCAGTTTATTTGTTTGTCTAACAAAACTCAGCCGACTTAAACAACCAGAGAAAGACGTACTACCTTATATTGAACCATATTACTCGTAACATTATTTTCTCACTCAATTTCTCTTTAAAGCATTCCCTTACATTCAATTTTATACACAACTGAAATAATAAGATTTTCAAAAAAGCAGTAAGGTAAGGTTCAATAAATGAAACGTGCACATTTAAGAGCACATAAATTAATTATGCAACTTGTTTCCATATATTCAATCCTTGCACTAATTTTATGTTGGCAGATTATGGATTGTACACAATGGTTTCATTCGATGTAGACCCTTTCCTTATGTTCACAGATGGTTAAATATATCTCCTTACTGTGCAACGCAATTAAATGTATGAGTCTATAAACAAGTTTATTGGGGTCTTCAGGAAATATGCAGCCGGTGTTCTTGTATTCACGACATTTTTTTTTAGCAAAGCCGTTGAGGAGCTGTGTGAGGTCGTCGAAAAAATCGCCACTGTTTTCACCTTCGACACTGTCTTCATTATTGTATACATGGCCCTTCCCTTTTCCCACCTCTTCGGGCCGGAAAGCAATCTCTTATATGCTAAAGAAGGCTAGGAAAAATCACTCAGATATGACTCACTATAACCTGTTTTATTTACGGAATGTTATTTACGGAATTTTATTTACGGAATTTTATTACGGAATATTCTCACAGCACACAGCGAGCAGCGTCGCTTAAATTGTGGTTAGCAGGGGTATTGACGGGGGAGCATGTCATACAAAAATAGCCTATACTGAACCCTTACATCTATCGTCTCGAGAAATATTCGTTGAAATACTACTGCCGTCGATACCAAGCACGATGGAGAAACATCACTTTGAATATTTACAAAATAAATCTAATATGTAAAACTTTCCGCCGGGTATAAAAGAAACCATGACTATATCACGAATATATTATTGTAAATATGCATCAAATCGGTTTGAACAATGGCGATTACGTTCAAGCACATCCTCATGTTTGTAAATAACGCCTCGGGCCCCTTGCGCCCTAGGGTGAAAACGAGCCCATGCTTACACAAGGAAAATTTCTCAGCGTTACACCTCAGTCTTTCGCCAGAGATAAAGTTATTACTTATTCCATTAAAATGAAGGCAGCAATTAGTGCAAACCCTATTCCCGATGCATGGATATGTACAAACTCTTCTGCGAGCACTGCGATAATCACCATCCCAGAGAACCACGAAACGTGGTAGTGGAGATCAGGCATCCTCCATATAATGATTATTTCGCACCGACACAGGGCCGGACACGCTCAACACGTCATGCCATCCTCTCGACAGAATTCGCACAGCTACCAGAACGCACGCGTCAAATTAAGGCGAGCTAGGTTCGATTACAAGAAGCGATTCCACCTGTATTTTCGCGCGTGTGGTAAACGTGATTGATGCCGTCGCCAACAGTTCGCTCGTGATTGACTTGGCCATGTCCAGCAGATTCTCTAGGGACACATGATCTTCTTCAACGAATTGAAAAAAATGTACTGGTGTGGGTGGGTGGTCCACCCACCACCATATTTTTTGTGCTTTAAAAACATCGCCTAATACAAACGTTAATCAACGCAAGTCACTGAAGAAGAGTAACCAACGTGTGAAAAAAAATTGTCATTTTCCCGAGTGAGATTATGGTAACGGAGTTCAAGTCACCAGTTTTCCAGTGGAAGATGTCGGGGTTCTGGGAATTGTCCAGCCGAGAATCGGTCAGCTCATAATTCAGAATGAACAGCGCTGGCTGCAATGTGCTCTAATTTTTTTACACTTTTAAAGTCTCTCCTTATATATCTCGACGAGGCCGAAGGTTGGTGAATGAGAGCTGTATGCGCGTTTCATTGCTGAAATTCGTATTGTGATATAAATCTGATTGTTGGACTAGCATCTCAGGAATAAACATTATTTTNCCAGCCGAGAATCGGTCAGCTCATAATTCAGAATGAACAGCGCTGGCTGCAATGTGCTCTAATTTTTTTACACTTGTAAAGTCTCTCCTTATATATCTCGACGAGGTTGAAGGTTGGTGAATGAGAGCTGTATGGGCGTTTCATTGCTGAAATTCGTATTGTGATATAAATCTGATTGTTGGACTAGCATCTCAGGAATAAACATTATTTTCGTTCGCGTAATTCATAAAGAGCGAATACTATTGACACCTGCTGGATTAGAGGCCGCATATATACATATTCATGTTCGCATATCACTTTTCATTCGGCCAAAGTCGCGTAACAGAGCGGTAGTGACTCTGGAGGGGGGAAGTGGGGGTGTTTTACCGCCTATCATATGTACCACTTAATGGAGTGAGCGCACACGACCGTATGAAAATATAGTAATTAAGTTTGCCGGAGGTAACGGTTTTTTACGATTTTGTATTTGTGGTGGGTGTACCTGTACGCTAGCGTCTCCTCTCGGCATATATATTTTTCTGCCGCATAACTTACTATACGTGTATTATTTTCATGTGCAAAGAGATTCATTTGCGGACACTAGGAGGCAGAAATATTGTCGAACGTAAAGTAATCAGTTTTTTTTTCGCTGCCTAAATTTCTTAACCTACTGATTTTAAATTTGGAAGGTAATGTTTTTTTTGATGATGAGCGTCTATTCCTTTGTGAGGGAGGATGCATGGGATTCTTCACTGTGTATGTCCCATACCCTCAGGGGAAGCAAAGTGGTTGTAACGTTTTTTTTAAATTTAGAGCCATGATTACTTTATAGAAAGCTGCAAAGCGCATCCGTACAGGGCACATGATTTTTTCCAACATGAATTTTAAACCATTGTTTGTCTGAGGAGGGCAAACATTTTGTTTAGAGGGGAAGTAGCATTCGGTGATTGATTTTTCACGAATATCTACCCCGAAACATAAAATTTATATATATTCTGTACTAGCGAACCAGCCCGGCTTCGCACGGTAACAATTTAGTTTTTACAGCGAAACCTTAAAAGACAAAAATGTTTACAATGGATCATCCTTAAAATATAAGCATATTGTAACACAGACTTTTCTGTAGACCTTTTTTGGGAGCTACAATTCTGTAGTACATTTATTTTATTTATGTCTTATGGGTAAGTCAGCGCAAGCCATGTAAGTGCCCTAAAAGCAGTTTTTTACACCTTAATTACAAACGTTTTGACATTTCTTTACTATTCATAAATTAAATATAAATGTTTTACACACAAAAACCTTCTCCAAAAAATTTTCTAAATTATGTTTAAAACTGCATCATAATCCCTCAAGCTGTTAAGAAGTACTAAGCGAATACCTAGACAGACGCTGATAAGTATCTTTGTTTTATACTACTTAGAGATACACCAAAACCTTCCTCAAGAAATTCTCTAAATTATGTAGAAAATTACATTAAAATCCATCAATTAGTTTAGAAGTACTACGCGAATACACAGACAGACGCGGATAAGCGACTTTGTTTTATATTATTTAAAGATAACTGTCATTACGACAAAGACTTCTGCTGAGCTATTGAAACGACAGTGCANATAAAGAGCGAATACTATTGACACCTGCTGGATTAGAGGCCGCATATATACATATTCATGTTCGCATATCACTTTCATTCGGCCAAAGTCGCGTAACAGAGCGGTAGTGACTCTGGAGGGGGGAAGTGGGGGTGTTTTACCGTCTATCATATGTACCACTTAATGGAGTGAGCGCACACGACCGTATGAAAATATAGTAATTAAGTTTGCCGGAGGTAACGGTTTTTTTCGATTTTGTATTTGTGGTGGGTGTACCTGTACGCTAGCGTCTCCTCTCGGTATATATATTTTTCTGCCGCATAACTTACTATACGTGTATTATTTTCATGTGCAAAGAGATTCATTTGCGGACACTAGGAGGCAGAAATATTGTCGAACGTAAAGTAATCAGTTTTTTTTTTGCTGCCTAAATTTCTTAACCTACTGATTTTAAATTTGGAAGGTAATGTTTTTTTTTATGATGAGCGTATATTCCTTTGTGAGGGAGGATGCATGGGATTCTTCTCTTTGTATGTCCCATACCCTCAGGGGAAGCAAAGTGGTTGTAACGTTTTTTTTTTATTTAGAGCCATGATTACTTTATAGAAAGCTGCAAAGCGCATCCGTACAGGGCACATGATTTTTTCCAACATGAATTTTAAACCATTGTTTGTCTGAGGAGGGCAAACATTTTGTTTAGAGGGGAAGTAGCATTCGGTGATTGATTTTTCACGAATATCTACCCCGAAACACGCTCTTTGTATGCTTATTTCTCGTTACTCATATTTCCAGCATGAGGTTCTACAGTATTTCGATATTGTGCCTTTCGATTAGAATACGTTCGTTTCGTTGAATAGAGTCAGTTTTGCAATGCTACGTTTAAGCCATACATTACGTTTTATTGGTAGTGTTGTTATGTGGAGAGCCAACAGCGATGTTTTCCTTCATTCGAGTAAAACATGTACAAATACCCTTCGAATGTCCGCTTTCGCTATGGATGCGTAGGTTTTTAGACTGTGGCGGAATGAAGTTTGGGCCTCCACGAAACTATTGACATTAACCAGCTCAGACCCTGCCACGATTCCTTGGTCGTGGTGGTTGTTGGCACGATGGTGGATGCTCTTCGTGAACACTTAGTTTGTGGAAAGTGCACTCGTATACTGCGAAGCAGGAGTGTGTACACGACGGATATTGGCAGGTGAAGGCCCCACAGCTACGCAGCTTTGTGCATGCCTCTGCCAGTTACCGCGTCTAGCAAATGCAATGCCACAATTTAGACACTTATGTGTCACTCAATCTGTATTATTCGAATATTAGTACTTTTCGTGTCTCCGAACACATTTGGTGAATGAAAACAAAGTGTTACAGTAGCGTAACAGGTACTGAGGTAACGTTTTCGCAAATCATGTAAGAGGTAAATATATATATATATTTAAAAAAACGATGTTTTAGTACCGTATTTTATGAGGTTACGTATTCCTCCAAAGACAAGCTGACCCAAGCGATACTCCAAATTTGAGCAGATTTGTAATTTCGCGGGAATATATATGCTTATTATGTGCACGTTTGATAACACCCTGCAGTCTGATAGAATTATATCTCTGAACTTACTAGTCAGAATGCTAAAAGAAGAGGGGTGAGAGAGCGATCTGTCTCCTCTGGCATCAGAAGATAAACTGTGCCGATGGTTGAAATTTTACCCATTATACACTTTCCCCACACTAGCACGCTCTGGCGGAGAGTACTGAAAACATGAGCGGTAGTGGTAAGGGATTAAGAGTGGTTGAAAAATTGCCGGATTTAAGTGGTAAGGTGAGAGATAACATAATAAATACTCATTTTCATTGGTAATTTAAGTAGCATTAAAACGAAAAATGATTTTTAGTCGGTCTTTATTTTAGTTTTTAATACAAAACCATTATAAATTTAATTAATTCATGCTGGTAAGTGTGACGCAAATTGCAAGACAAAAATTTACATTAGGATTAAAAATTACAGGTTTTTTTAAGCCTGTGAAACAGATGCGAATGTCGACAGCTCACTTTCCGGCTGAATTCTCAGAATGTGCGGATAGCGAGAGCTCGCTTGGCAGTGAAAATAACGCTACTTATGTGTTGAAAATAGAATTCAATATGAACGGCGCCGAAACCATCACTTATACTTTAAAAACAAAAGCAAATATGGCTGCCGCCTGGTGGTTAACTAGGCAGGTCATGTGATGACGAAATAAGTAGTTAACACACCAGCCTCACCTGGTTGTTTAAACTACAAAAAATTACAAAGGAAAAATGTAAGATGGCAATATGTGTATTGGTGATAGGTGGTGTGGATGGAGACCTTTCAGTCGAACGAAGGTGAGTAATTGGTTGTGGAAGAGGAGCAATTATCCAATGAGAAACATTGGCGGAGCAATGAAATATATTTAAAGAGGTGGTGGGGTAGGACAATTAACAAATGAGATACTTTGGCGGAGAAATTAAATATGTTGAAATGGGGTGGTGGGGGTTTGGCAATTAGACAATGAGAAACATTGGCGGAGTAATGAAATATATTGGAAAGGGGTGGATTTGTTGAGGGGAGTGGAGGGAGTCAATCGTCTGCTAGGGGTGTTGCTGGGCGAAACGCCCAGAAAAAAAGAAAAAAAAATGTTAGTGTATTTTTTTGTATTTTTAAAATAATTTTTGAAACAAATTTGTTTTATATTTTTTACACATTTTATATTTTTTTAGAATTCCTAGGCCAAAGTTCACCGGAGTCAAAGGTCAAAAGTCACCGGAGTCAAAGGTCAAAAGTCACCGACATCAAAAATGGGGGACAATATGGCCACCGGCCGACCAGAATGACAGAGTTTGAACAGCTCCGATCTCCGATCCCAGATCCCGTTGTCCCAAAACGAAGATAATTATACTACTTTTGTCAATGCACGCCATTTTATTTAAAAAAAACACGCGTGGGGAAGTGTCGGAACTTTCTGTACAAAAAGGGAATAACGTAGAGTCTTATTTGAATAAAATGTTACATAGTCGTAACCTGCAGGTGCCTAAACTTTCGTTACCACTTTTTACGTCCTCAGGTGCTATAATTAATGCGGAAATGATATTTTTTTACGCACTTGTAATAAAAAGGAACTTAAAGATAATAGGTACAGAATTTATAACATTAATGTTTTTTTAATGCATCTGCATTTACCTGGAATAGGGGTTGAGAAACTGACGTAATTGTATATTTATGTGCGTAAAAACACACAGGCTTTTCGCGTGACTTAATCCTGAGCATGTTGGATTGTACGGATGATTAGTGACGTCGATGACGTAAGTAGTATTTGCATAAAAGCCATATACCAGTGATTGGTCCGTTTCCTTGGAAAGAGCTGATTCATTTTTTAAGGAAGAACACCGCTGCGACAAAATTTAACGACAGGGAATGAGACACAGTCGTTCGAATTTTTAAACGTACCTCAGCCTGCTTTTCCAATTTTCTTAACGTCTTGACGGTTCGTGCAGTTGCGAACGTCGAGAAACATCGATTGCACGCAAGTTCAAACACCATTCTAATCGGTTTTTGTAACAGCGAACATATGGCGCTGTACACGTAAAATTCGTTTGTAATCGCCGTTACAACCGCTATAAAAAACATCTCCTGGTAATATTTTTTTCCCGTGCAATTATTATTTAATATTTTTCCACCGTCCGGATGAAATTATTTTTCATAATATACATCCCGTATAACTAGGGAATTTTTTGAACCGTTACGCGTTACAAACCAGTACAAAACCGTATGCAAGTTAAATTTTTTTTTTATCAATTTTCTATTATTTTACACGCAGTTGAGATTATTGTTTCAAATAAAGGCCTGCGTAAAAGCTAATTTGCAATCACTTTAGTCTTTCTTCGTAGCAAAATGAGTAAAACCAAACCCTAGGTATGGTTCGTTGCGCATTTTTAAAATACCGACCGTGCTGAAATTTTAAACGTGTGGTGAGCTACGACATCCGATAGGTTTTCCGTAGTCTTCAGAATAACTCGTTACTACGGTCAGAGTTTTTCATGTATATATCATTTCAATATCGGTCCAGGTTAATTTCTGTTATTGCTGCACGCTGGGCAGCAATATGGATTCAAATTTACTTACAAACGGAAAAAAAAAAAAAAAAAAAAAAANCACATTTATGTTATCCAACAATTTAATTGATTTGTTTTAAAATTAAAAACAGTGTGTACTTTGATCATATACATCTTTGATCATATACATTAATGCATTGCTGTGTCACAAAGTTCACTTAGCATTCATTCCACCTGAGGAGCTCAATTCTCCAGAATTTACGCCCGCACAATTGGACACTCTCTCATGCCCAACAACAGCGCCGTCAGTGTAATAAATATTTGAACGAATTAAAATGTTTTGACTAACTTCCCTGATTTAAGTAAACAATTTGTATTGAATATCTTTCTAGTTGCAGAGTTAAGATAAACGGATTTTCTGAAGTATGTTGAAGCAACACTGCCATTACATTGCTAAAATTCTTGTCCTTGCAATATTGGTGATAATACTACCGAATATTTGCAGGCAATAAATTATTAAATACTCCTAAATGTGTCGAATTTCCATATTAAAGCCCTACTTTTATGGCAATAGGTTAGTAGGAATTGTGCTTTATAAACATCAACAAACATGAAAATTGCTGACCAAACGCGGATTCACCTGCGGTTCAAACCCAAAACCCCTCGCGCCTAATTCGGTATTCAAGTAATTACATTACGCATACCAGCAGATAAAACACTTTCACAAAATATATTTTATTATCTCTTAGGGCACCAAATTTTCTGTCCTAAAAGTTACTAGAAAGTAAATCAATAAATTTATAATTAAAGTAAAACATTTAGTTTGGGATGCAGGTAACGTGCTCCTCTTGCAAACAGTATATTGAGGTTAAAGTTCGCCTACAGCGTTGTCCAGTTAGTTCCTTATGATTTAAAAGCTCATAGATAGTTTTAATTACAGTTAATTCTAACGTTATGCAAACATCTTTAAACAGCACGAATATTTATTTTCCTTAAAACCTTACGCTGAAATAGTATAAACGTATTTTTTCGGATGAGGCAAATTAAAAATAGAGTCGTATGCATTAAACCCTCTTAATTAGTTTTCTCGTTATTTTGAATTCCATACAGGTCAACGCCTTGTACCCATCTAAAAACGATACCTTTTTAATTTACACTTTTCGCTACAAGTGCTTTCGATCCAATATTGATAACAAAGAAGAGTTATCGTTGGATTAATGCCATCAACGTGACTAATTTTCTCGAAAGCGATATGGTACCATCATATAATGAAATATTTTACAAGCTAATCAACTGCATAAACACAATAACGGAACTTTGACGAAGTATTAAGCTTCAGTAGCTTCTGGATTCAAATAGAACTTTGTTGCAAAAAGCACTGGAATTTAAAAGTTGAAGCAGGCTTATTACTCTGTGATGACACTCAGCAATAAGCACATGTTAAAAAAAAACACTTCCACGCGTATTTTTACTTCAAAAGGTTTTTAATAAGAATTAAAAATAAACACTGTAAATGTAAATTACTCACTCCCGAAATAGATACTGAACGCTGCAAATGAATGTGTGTTTGCGTTTGTCATCAGAACTGCACCGACATTGTTTTTAAGCGCTAGTGTGTCAAAAATAAAGTGCTAGTATCAAATGAAAAACTGAAATTTCAAATGGTAGCATATAAATTCGCGTGGATATAACATATTACCATTCATTTATTTACAAAATCTAATCGGGATTTCACCCTACTGTATACTTTGACTAGGTCTTTCCAGTAATTATATGTTTTAAGAGTACCAGTGTTAAGTGCCACCACAACTAAAATTCTATGCTCCCTTTTAAAAGTAGCATACAAAAAGTTGAGATGAAACGATATAGTTAATGCGTTTCGTAAATAATGTTAATACATATACTTCCACTATTCCAAGGAAATGTGAATTTAATTGATAGAACTTACGGTAAGAAACAATATTTTCTATGCTCTTCAATGCAGTTGTAGGAATACGATGGCGAGTGTCATAACTACTAGGCATTCTAAAAATAACTATCGTCCTAACTAATATTATAAATGCGAAAGTGTGTTTGTTTATTTGTTTCTTTGTCCTTATTTCACGTCGGAACGGAGCAACGGATCAACGTGTTTTTTTGTACAGAGATAGTTGGAGGGCCGGGAAGTGACATGGGCTACTTTTTATCCCAAAAAATATCTCATTCCCTCAGAAAAATGTTTTTGGTAAAAACAGCGCTTGGGGTAGAATGCTGCGTCAATCTAAGTTGTTGGTGGGGGACGAAAGCACAATGTCACACAAAAAAATGATAGAGGCCCTAAAGCAGACTCTACAGGATATATGGAACAATACAGATATTATGAAAGGAATGGTTTTATTACTGGCTGGTGACTTCCTCCAAACTCTACCGGTGATTCAGAGGGGCACACCTGCAGATGAAATCAAAGCCTGCCTCAAGTCGTCAAGCTTATGGGCAAATGTCAATAAATTCAGCTTGACGACAAATATGAGAGTGCACCTCTACCATGACGTTGATACAAGACATTATGATGATACGCTATTAAAAATTGGAGATGGGCGGTCAGAAACAGATGCAAAGGGCTCTGTGTCACTAACGGGGGATTTTTAGTTATTTGATGCAGAGTGATACGGAACTGATTGCTAGCGTTTACCCAGATCTACAAATAAATATAAATGACGACCAGTGGCTATGTAAAAGAGCTATTCTAGCAACAAAAAATTACATCGTTAGTGTTCTGTTCTGTGTTTATGATTAGTGTCTGTCTACTAACAAATACCATTATTTCTACGTATAAGTTTGTTACTATTACAACGCGAGCAACATTCAATGACAAAGTTTTTCACCTTGCATTTATTGAAATTGTAAAGCAAGTGCAAACATTGTTAGGAAAATGTATAAAAAGGATGGACTTTATTTAAAAAAAAAAACCCTTAACAATTATTCTGTAGTCAANAGCGGGCACAGCTAGTTAAAAATATTTGCAATAATTCGAGTAATTCCTTACAACGTAACACACAGTATCTTTTAGTCTTATTGAGTTTTCGGTCAGCGCTCTAAAGTGTGGTGAAGTGAGATGAAGATGGAGTATCCGCGGAATGGAAATGCAAGGGAAACAGGAACGCTCTGAGAAAACGCGCCGGGCAACGACCACGTCCACCAGATTCCCCACATGCGAAAATCCGGGTGTTCTAACCGGCAGTCAAGCCCTGTTCTCCTCGGCGAGAGACGAATCGCCTGACTACTACATCAACGCGTCCCCGTCTTCGATCTGACATACGTGGTCAAACATTACAAAACATATTTGCAGTCCGCATAGCCGGGGGGAGGATCGTACGGTCACTCCGGTGGGAGGGGCGTAGATTGGACGCTTGAGGCGGTGTGGCAGTACTAGGCTATAGTAACCAAGTCCAACCTACTTACCGGTTTCCGGAAAGGATGGGTGATGCGTCTCTTATATCCTCTCAACATCCATGGCAACCCAGGACTTCTCGTGCCACCCCCGTTTAAACGGACTGGGCTCTGCCGCCCGTGCCCTATGGGAATCAGCTTCCTAGCGGCTGTATAGGGGTATCTGCCGTGATGGCTTGGGCCGATAGATAGTACCAAGGCCCGACCACTTGGTGGGGTGTTGGACCTCTTGGCACTCAGGCCACTGGGGCCCAAAACATGAATTTCCCTGTGAAGAAATTCTAGGATGGTAAAGGACGCGTGTCTGATGTTGCGAGTCGGCCTGGTGTGCGGCTTCGTGTGAGCTCGGCTCCTGGTGAAGACAGC